>CAUYRH010061726.1:0-47181 GCA_963574655.1 Perodicticus potto
ATTCATTAAGGTGCCTCGTTTTTGACTTTGTCCATTAACATTTATCCATATGCCTTTGCAATAACTAGATTGTGAAAAGCTAACAAGTGTTGTAACAATAATCCATTGTTTGAGGTGCTTGCAGTTGTCTTAAAAATTAAATTGTTTTGGTTTTTTTTTCAGACAAAAAAAAATAAAAAAAATAAAATGTGATCTGTCTTCCCCAGGTAAAAAAATAAAAATAAAAATAAAATCACATGCTAATCTAATGTTAAATATTTTGTGTATGGCAAATGAAAGCTTGCCATCTAAAGCAGCACCCATCAAAGCCTGGGTGTCCAAAGCAGAAAACTGAGAACAAGGGCACTTATAGGAGGACATCAGATCACAAAGCAGAAAATGCAGAGGGTAGTGTTCTGAAGGGAGGGAAAAGACCAGTGATTCTCTCCAAACTGCCTAAGCTTGTGCACTTCATCCAAGAACAGAACACCCAAGAACCAGGCATACTAGCTTTGTCTTTCTCTTCGCCAAATTGTAGAGTTTGGCAAATAAATAAGGGAATACTTTATTATTTCCATGCAAAAATGTATGTGAACAATATAGCACATTAAATTGTGTAGAGAATGATGCCATGTTGGAGGAAGACAAATGAGTGGCAAGTATGATTGTGGTTCTCCAATCAAGAGAACAATTGTGGTTCTCCTACCAGTCACTCGCCTGCCTTAGATCCATTCATTAGACCTTTAGTTTTCAACTTCATCTGTTTTGAAAATGGCTCTTCTCCAAATACTGGGACATTTCTTACTGGACAGTTCAATTTCGCAGAAAATTTGTCTCCCCCAAATACACAGGAACTGTCAAATATCACAAGAAAAGTAGTTCAGTTGACTTGTTTTCCCGGTTATATTAGCTGGCTAAGGATCATTTAACTTGGTCAGTACGCTAGTAAAAGTTAGTTTTTCTTTAGTAACTTCAATATTGTTTGCTGCATGGATCAAATAATCTTGCACATTCTGAATATTCTGCACTTTCAGTAGGACATTATTAATTCATTACAAATGTGTGGTACAGATGCTCATGCATTTACTTACTGAACAATAGACACAGTAAGAAAAGCAAAAGCAAGAGCAACTTTGTACGTAGTAGTATCTGTAAGTCAAGATTCGTATTAACATGAATAGAAATAAAGAATCTACTGAGTCTTCTGAAACCCTGTCAATTGGTTTTGTTTTTTCTGCTGTATTACTCTGTTTATTCTAAAATCAAGCCTATTCTAAAATCAAGAGATCTTTTCTTTTCCTCACAGAAGGCTATTTCTGATATTTCATGACATTGCAATGATGTTATTCTTTAAAGCAAAATTCGATGGATTTTGTTTGAGAGACTTGTAGGACATTGCAGACATAATCAGCTACTATTTCCTGTTGAGGGAGTAGGGTATATTTTTAAGAAATTCTTTACCCAATAAGGGGAGATTTACAATGTACAGAGGGTCTAAGCTCCCTCAAGTCACCCCTGTTAAGTCATAGCACTGTATACTACACAATGGGGTTAGTTATGATTGAGATCATTCATAATCAGAGAACATTTGCTGTTTGTAGAGAAAATTCAGACAACAGGAAAAAGGGACTGAGTTTTTCCACAAGCCTGTTTATGCCCCTGGGTTTGTAACTATAACTCTAATTGTATTTGTACTATATTATTGTGAAGTGATTTAATTAAATATTCCATAAACTGATAGGATGTTGGCTCAAAAGTTGTTCATATTAAAATTATGTTAATACTTTAGAAACACTTAATCAAGACAAGTTTCTTTCAGAGATGTCCGTTGAATTCTTTATGAACATGCATGTTGTAGAAACTTAGGAAAGAGAGGATTTCAACAAAAAGAGCACGCTCAGCTGTGTGTCAGAGCTTCAAGAACAGGAGCAGAATATAGAACAGGAAAAGACCATGGACCTGGCAACTCAGGACCCACCGCTGATGTGCAGATTAAAGTTTCATTATATGGATGAGAGCAAAGCGGGATTTCAAGATATTAAGCATAAGACAGGGGGAGACGTGTACGGTGTGGAGAGCATGTTTGTGTGGGGTATTCAGTAGCCACGTGACATGGAGAGGAAGAAGTCCTACAGAAGTTGTTAGTCTACAGCTACAAAAAAAACTGCAAAAGAGTATGAGACAGAAAAGACTTTAAGAGAGTAAGAGATATTTAATGGGCATGACGCAGAGGAAAGAATAAGGCATGGGGTTTTCACACTGTGTGCCTTTTAGTGATGTATTTAACCCCTTGGGCATCCATCCATCCTTCTATAAAACTGTGAAAATGATATATGCCTCCAAAGATTGTTGGGTGAATAAAATTAAATAGAGCTTATATAGCAGGAGTTTATTTTCTTCTTCTTTAGCGCTTACCTTTCTTCACAGGATGTTGAGTCCTGTCCACTGGGAAGACTTTGTGTTCTGCCGAGCACAGTGATGAATTAGCATAAGCATTTTGACAGTAGGCCTAGGGAAAGCTGACTTGCTCTGTATTTGGAGTACAGAGATCCATCCACTCTCACAGGTGATCACAAGACTGGAGGTGGATGGCAATGGGTAGGACAGGGCCAACAACTGAGACAGATGGCTGGCATGGCATGAAATGTGACTCCTTCCAGAGAAAACCCCCTCCAAAAATAATTTGTGTGATGTGTATTTTACTCAAAGACACTTGATGTGGATATAGTGTGAACAACATAAGGACCTTGGCTTCACGCTAGTGCTAATGAGGCCAAGAAAATGTTCTCAAGGAAGCCAGAATTCAAGAAAGTTCTGAGGACAACCATCACCTGATATTCAAGAACAGACGCAATCTTTGGAAGGAGTTTGTATTTCCACAGGATGAGAAAAGAGGCAAGGGGAATAGAGAGGAATTTCAACAAGTTCTGGGAGGGGGAAAGCAGGGTGGCGGTAAAGAAGTCCTGAGCTGACCCCTGGGTCGTATATAAAGCCTAATGCCTTGAATGTAATTGACATTGAATCAGCAATTCTAATTAGCATAATATTTGATTGAAGATGCACCAGAGGAAATCACAGATGGTCCATTGTCCACAGACTGGCTGGAAGAATGGGACTGAGATGTCGGTTAGATTTCCTTGCTTCATAGGCCATGCAGTTAGTGACTGAGCAGAACTTTCACATTGTTACTTTCCCCCTCATTCTGCTGTCCTTTGGGAAGTCTCATTAAGCTTTTTTCAGGAATTTGCTGGTCTTCTCCCCACTTATGCACTAAGCAATCCTTTAGTCTCACCTCCAGAAAAATCTAAGAGCTTTTGATATTGGCTATAGACAGGTGCAAAGCACGTTAAGTAGGCAGCACCCTCCAGAGAATTTTTATTTCTCCTCTCAGAATACAAAGACATTTACTAGACCTCTGAAAAATGCTGGCGTTGTAATATAAATGTGCTGGTAATTTCCAAAATATTCCAAGGAAAATAGTTGTTTAAGTTGCCACCAAGGTGTTGACCATTGTTGCATGGTTGTAATGGTCAAAGATACGTTCCTATGAAATTTTTTATCCTATTTGTTTCAGTTAGCAGCAAAATCGTGTGGTATCTGTTATGCTGCCACAATAACACTCCTGGACAGTGAGAGTGACAATATTATTTCTTTTAAAATCCACTGCAAATATCTACCTCCTTCTGTTTATACAAAAGCAGCCATGATGGCTTTTGCTTCTGGCAGACTGAAATAACATGTGGGGTCTGTGTGGAAACACTTGGAGTCTACAAAATGAGCTTTTAGTTCATCCCCTGGTAGTTAATTACTATACCTCTAGGTCAATTAGATGGCTCCTAATTGCACGGTTGTAACTGTGGTTTCACTCACTAACTGTGTGTGGTAATTCTAGTTTACTTGTTTTCTTAAGTAAAACTCAAATTGCCATGTGCATGAGATCTAGAATAATGATCAAAATTGAAGTATGCCAAAGTGGGCTATGTAATTAAAACAATTTCATCAAAAGCTTCTTATTTTAAATTGCTGTTATGGTGTTAATGTTCTCTTGGTTCCTCCAAAGGCCCTTTCTAAAAATAAAAATAAGATTAAAAGAGCATTTTTACCTTTATAACTTCAGCACAAATGATCAGAGATTTGCATGATCGGAAATTAAACAAGAGGCACACAGTCCACGGAGGTTGTGTGTAGTGGGGGAGCAACACTACAACAGGTCCACAGGGGATACAGCTGAGTAACCCGGAGGCATGTGCTGTGATTCAGTCTTCTCTGGTGCAATGCATTCTCAACTGCCAAAAGGTTAGTCATCTAGCAGCGTGGTGCACACGGACTGTGCTCATCCTGCTGTTCTAATGTGAGTGCATTATTTCCAGCTCCGCGGAAGCTCCAGCCAGACTTTATAATCACTTCCTCCTTGCTCTTGCTTGTGGTCCCTCCATCTGAGAAATCCCTCGTGAAATATCTTCTGCCTGTCCCTATTCTCCTCCCCACCGAGAAAGCCCCAACTCCTGCTTTGTGCATTCAGTAAGTACTTATTGGAAACATCTACTATGTCCATACCAGATATTGCTAAATCTCAGAAGGATAAGGGTGCATAAGACCCAACCCTGCATTTAGAGATGTGAATGTCAGGCCAGGCACAGTGGCTCACGTCTGTCATCCTAGCACTCTGGGAGGTTGAGGCGGGTAGATCGCCTGAGCTCAGGAGTTGGAGACCAGCCTGAACAAGCTCAAGATCCCATGTCTACTAAAATAAAGATAGAAAAACTAGCCAGCTGTGGTGGGTGACTATAGTCCCAACTACTGGGGAGGCTGAGGCAAGAGGATTGCTTGAGCCCATGAGTTTGAAGGTTACTATGAGCTGTGATGCCATGGCACTCTAACCAGAGTAAGACTCTGTCTCAAAAAAAAAAAGAAGGAAAAGAAAAGATGTTATTTTTCTGTGAAAAAGACAAGACAGTTAGACAATTACAACAACGTATAAGAACTCCACTTAAAGAAGTAAGATCTAATGGTATCCAAGAGTGATGTGTAGCAGAAGGATTAGAGGGGCCTGCGTGGAGGAGCTGAGGCCTAACCTCAGTCTGGACACATGCAGGAAATGTGTGAGGTGGATCAAATGGGGAGTGGAGATATCACTAGAGCGAGGGAAGAACATCTTGGAATGCAGAGATGATGAGGATGCCATAATCTGAGAAAAGGGAATGCGTTTAAGGAGGCCAGTGAATTTTTTCTGTATTATTGTCACCATCTTTGTCACCGTCATCATCAAGAGGCCATATTTGCAAAATCCTCCTTATACCTTTAGCAGACTGACATTTTTAAAAGTACCATAAGCCACCTACAGCCTGCATACAGATCCAGTGGTGAGTTGTCTTCCTAACACATAACTTGTATTCTTCAATTATGGTCCTGCCTGTGCTATACTCTTCAATTATAAAGTAATGAATGACTCACAAGTTGGAAAGCTTAAATTGACCAACGAGTGCAAAATAACATTACAAAGCCACTGGAAGAATATCACCTAAAAAGTGCTAGGTTCAGGGCTGCGCCTATGGCTCAGTAAGTAGGGCGCCAGCCCCATATGCCGGGGGGTGGTGGCTTCAAACCCGGCCGCAGCCAAACTGCAGCAAAAAGATAGCCAGGCGTTGTGGCAGGCGCCTGTGGTCCCAACTGCTTGGGAGGCTAAGGCAGGAGAATCGCCTAGGCCCAGGAGCTGGAGATTGCTGTGAGCTGTGACATCACAGCGCTCTACCAAGGCAATAAAGTGAGACTCTGTCTCAAAAAAAAAAAGAAAAAAAAGTGCTAGATTCATATGGTTTTATAGGTAAGTTATTTTAAACAATAAAAAAAATTTTAAACATTAAATATAGGTAAGTAATTTTAAGCTGATTAAACTGTTTCAGAGCATAGAGAAAGAAGTAAACTTTTTCTGAAGCAAGTGTGAATAGTTATGCTTATAGCACAATGAAAGGATAACTTGAAAAAATGGTTACACAGTTTATTTAAAAGAATAAAGGTATAAAAATAGTAAAAGTTTGGAAAAATAATAATGAAAAGAATAATGGAGCACAAATAATTATGGATATTTAAACATAAAACTACAGAGATTAAAACAATGTGGGGCTTGGACTAAGTGAACAAATTAGTAAAACAAAGAATACAGAAATAAGCACAAATATATATGGTAATTTAGTGTAATAATAAATTAACAGCATAAAGTAAGTAAATGAAGGATGACTTTTTAGTAGTAGTATGGGGACAATTGGCTGGATGCTGTTCAAAATTATGTAAATTCAGACTTCACTCCATACACTAAGTTCCAGATGGATAAAAATATATTGTAAAAAGACATACATACGTTTTTTAGGGAAAAATATGAGTGTTCATTTTTGCAAACTTTTAATAAGGGAGACCCACAAAGAAAAAGGCTAATGGCAGGTGACTGCAACACTGAAACATAAATAATATTGTCAAAACTACAGTGAGTGACTAAATGAAACCAAACAGTGAACTGTTAACAATATTTAAATATCCCCAATATAAAGGAATCCTGATTAATTTATTTTAAAAAATTAATGTGCCGATGGGAAACTAGGCAAAGAAACTGAATAGACAATTTACATGTTCACATATACACATATGACAAAGAAAAAAGAATGGTTTCGATGAACACAAAAATACATAAAACATTGCCAACAGCAAAAGAAAGGCAAGATATGACTATAATGAGTGATCATTTGTGGCCTATTTGATAAAGAAGAATCAAATTTATAATATGCAGTGATGACAGTGTTTAAAGAAATAGGAGTTCTCGCAGCGCCTATAGCTCAGTGGGTGGGGCCTGGCCACATACACCCAGGCTGGCCCAGAGTGGGCCAGCTAAACAACAATGACAATTACAACAGAAAAAACAGTTGGGCGTTGTGGCAGGCGCCTGTAGTCCCAGCTACTTGGGAGGCTGAGGCAAGAGAATCGCAAAAGCCCAGGATTTGGAGGTTGCTGTGAGCTGTGACGCCACAGCACTCTATCTAGGGCAACACAGTGAAATTCTGTCTCAAAAAAAAAAAGAAGTGAGAGTACTTACACATCGTTGGAGGGATAGTTGGACACTTTTATCAAAATTTGGAATGTATTTTATCAGTCCCTCTTAGGAATTAAAGATATTTGAATAAGTATTCAAGTCTGTTGATGTCAGCTTCTTATACAACAAAGAAACGTTAGAAATAACCTAAACGTTGGGCGGTGCCTGTGGCTCAGTGAGTAGGGCACCGGCCCCATATGTCGAAGGTGGCCCATTCAAACTCAGCCTCGGCTGAACTGCAAAAAAAAAAGAAAAAAGAAAAAAGAAATAGCCTAAATGTTAATCAGAAGGAGATACAGTCTATCTCTGCATATATGAAAAGTTCAAATGTCTCAGCAGGTCCTGGAACTAATTAGGTCAGGACAGGGGCTCAGGTGTGAGACAGTGGGAGTACTGGGGACCATACGGACTGAGTGGTCCTTCACTAGGGGACAGGGACTCTCAGTTCCCGCTATTTGTCACCATGAGGGAATGCCATGCCAGGCTGCTAGGCTTCCCATGTTTCTGGAAGAGCAGGTGGAAACTGAAATTTGGGGATGCAGCCCCCAAATTTTTAACTTAACTATAAAAGAAAACACTATGTGGCTCATATATGTATGTGTGTGTGTGTGTGTGTGTGTGTGTATAAATGTAGATATATATGAAAAAACCAACACTTTTGCCAAAACTGAATGTTGTAAATTTGATTGCCTTCCCTTACCTAATAGGTCATAGTTAGGACTTGCCTTTCTTTCTTTATTAGCCACATTGAACACATTTTCACATTCATATCAATTATCTTTTACTTTGGTATGTACGTGTGTATGTGAATTGCCTATTCACTTCCTTTGCCTAGTTTCCTACTGGTACATTTTTAAAAATTACTTCATCAAACACAAAATTTGACCTACAAAACAATCAGTTCACACCATTTCCTTTATACAATGAAAGACTTCAGAGCCATCATTGTGGCAGACTATTCTACTGTCAACATTTGCTTTCCTGTCTCTGAGAAAGGATTTTATGTGTCTCGTGTTCTGTTATATGCCTGGCAATACTCCTGTGGAAGCAGGTTACCCCCCCCACCTCCTTCATGCCAGGCTCAGCAAATGTCTCCCTTCAGCCCAACGATTATGACTAGAGGTGACACAGACCTTGTCCAAGAACCTTTAAGAACCACTACATGTCTCCACGCCACTTTTCTTTCTGCCTCTGTCCAAAATGAGGACTGCCTGAGTACCAGAGTGCGTCCACACGTGGAGGACAGCCACAGTAGACAGCCAGCCCCTGACATGTCGTGTAAACAAGAAATCAATATTTGTAGTTACCAGCCACTGAACTGTTGGGTTTATTGTTGCAGAAAAGCTGACTAATAAAAATAACTTAAAAAATATGGAAAATTCATTGACATGGAAAGATATCTACAGTATGTTGCTGAGTAGGGGAAAAAGCAGCAAAACAGAATACATAATGTGAAACGCTTCATGTAAAATGCATACATTAATATACCTCCCTATATATATATTTAATATAATCTGAAAAATATGCAAAAATTCTCAGTAGTGGTTGTCTTGAGATGCTGGACCGGGAATAATTTTTACTCTTGCTGTTCTACTTTCCTAATTCTTGATTTCCTATACCAAATTATCTTTGTAATATTTTTACATTATGGCTTAGAAAAAAAGCTCGAGAAGAACATTATAAAATAATCCTTTTAAAAGATACTTTTACTCTCAAAAAAGTAAATCTCGGTTACAAAAACATAATTATAGAACCAAGATGAGCCAAGGCACTCCCCAAAATGAAGATGAACGTGCAGAAATTTGCTCATCAGGATTTTAAGAATTATTATAACACTATACTAATTAAAATAATGTGGTATTAGCACAATACAGGTATAGGAACCAATATAAGGAAGTGGAGAGTCTACACATATCCAGAAACTTGATTCATGACAAAGTTGGCATGATGGGCTAGTGGGAAAGGAATGGGCTTTCTAATAAATGGAGCTGGAAAAATGGGTTGTCTGTAAGAAAAAAATAAAATGTAATTGGGCCCATACCTCACATCATAACTCAAAAATTAATGACACATGGTTTAAAAATTTTAACATGAAAGGTAATATCACAGAACATTTAGTACAAAAGATCTTAATGGCTTTGGACAGAAGGAAGGATTTCTTTAACATAACTTCAAACCATGAAAAAACCTAATTAAACTACATTAAAGTTGAGAATGTCTGTTCATCAAAAGACTCTATTTTATAATATATATCCTAAACAATGTATTAACAAGTTGAATTAAAAATTATTGTTCAAATAATGTACTTGGTCAAAATTACATTGTTTAGGATATTGCATCCTCATTTATAAGGGAAATATGTTTGTAATTTCCCTTTATAATAATATATTTTTTCAATTTTAATATCAGGTATATCTAGATGAAGTAGAATGATTTTGAAGTATTTTTTCTTTTTCTATTGTCTATAAGATTTGGCATGATCTGTTTTTTGAAATTATCTTCTTTTTTTATTTACAAAAATAAATATTCTCTATTTTTTGATACTTTGGAAAAATTAAAAAGGAGTTAACTAAGGATTCCATACTGAACCTCAGAGTCAAAGCATTCTATGATAGACATACTTTTATCTGACAATGTGAATGTTACTTTTTTGCATTATTATGATTATTATTATTGTTCAATATTTCATTGCAGCAATCACCTGATTTCTTTTCCAATTGTCTTTATCTTCGTTCATTCTTTACTAGGTTTTCTTTTCTAGTCCTTATCTTAAACATTGTTATTGTTATTAAATGTTAAGCCTCTTTAATTTTGTGAAGGCAAAAAGTGGAAACGAAATAAACACATGTACATGTATACATAAAATTTTAAAAAAGACTTTATTTTAAAAATTAAAAGATAAACAAAAACAGAAAATTTTTTTAAACTTGTAGCAGGCAAATAATGGGTATTTAGGAATTTTTTGAGTGCTTACTATGTCCCAGGTATCATACAGAGCACTTTACATCTCATATTATAGATAACACAAAGCCACAAGGTTAGGAAACTTGCTCCACACACCTAGTAAATAGTAGAGCTGGTATTTGCACCCAGGCACACTGACTCTGAAGTCTGTCCTTTTTTAATCACTTCAGCATTACATTACACTGAATTGGCTATGTTGAACTTGGTTGTAATATTTGATGATAATTTAAAATGTATAAAGAACACCTATCTATCAATAATAAAAAGAGCAGCAATCCAATGAAAAAATGACAAAATATTTAACATTCATTTTATAGAAGAAGAAATATCCATGGTCAGTAAATATATGAATAATACTCAGTATCACTGGTAATCAGTGAAATGTCAATAGGCACCAGAATGTTTATTGCAGCCCAATTCATAATTGCTAAGTCATGGAAGAAGCCCAAGAGCCCATTGATCCACAAATGGATTAATAAATTGTGGTACATGTACACCATGGAATATTATACAGCCTTAAAGAAAGATGGAGACTTTACCTCTTTCATGTTTACATGGATGGAGCTGGAACACATTCTTCTTAGCAAAGTATCTCAAGAATGGAAGAAAAAGTATCCAATGTACTCAGCCCTACTATGGAGCTAATTTATAGCTTTCATATGAAGGCTATAACCCAGTTATAGCATAAGAATATGGGGAAAGGGACAAGGGAGGGGAGGGGAGGAGGGAGATTAGGGGGAGGGAGGGTAATTGGTGGGATCACACCTATGGTGCATCTTAGAGGGTATAGGTGAAAGCTACTAAATGCAGAATATAAAAGTTTTAACACAATAACTAAGAAAATGCCATGAAGGCTATGTTAACCAGTTTGATGAAAATATTTCAGATTGTATATTAAACCAGCACATCATACCCCATGATTTTGTTAATGTACAGAGCTATTATTTAATAAAAAAGAAAAAAATAATAAATAAAATAACATTAGACAATCATTCTTCTATAAGGGGTTTTCAAAATGTTCATGGAAAATGCATATTGTGAAAAATCTATGCATGGATTTCAATTATTTTTTGCAACAGCATAAATTACACTATTATTATAACATGTCTAAAGAATGAATAATTTGATACGACATCAGCTTGAAAAGTACCTCTATCAGAGCAACACAAATCTTGCAAAACAGAAACAAGAACAAGCGTCAAATTTATGGTGAAGTTTTGATGAAAGAATAGTGAAATAATTGATGCTTTATAAAAAGGTTTGGGGTATGATGACTATCCCCCCAAAATCAGTTTTGTATAAAGGGATAACTTATTTTACCAAAAGATGAAACAATGTTGAAAATGAAGCCCACAGTGGCAGACAATTTCAACTAGTTTACAAGGAAAAGATTAATCTTGTTCGTCCCCTAATTGAACAAGACCAATGATTAGTAACAGAAGCAATAGCCAGAACTATAGATGTCTCAGTTGGCTAAGCTTATCAAATTCTGACTGAAAAATTAAAATTGAGCAAGTTTTCCTCTAGGTGCATGGCAAAGTCATTGAACAGTTGAGTCCTGAAGACAAAGTGTAATCAAAGTAGTAACAGCTACCAATAGATGGAAGTGTCCCAGTCAAAGCAAAAGCACACCAGATAGCAACAGTTTATTGGAATGTTCAAGGCATTTCTGTTGACTTTCTAGAGGGCCAAAGGTAATATTTGCTCATTCTAAGAGCGTTTTAAGAAAGTTAGCCAACATCTTAGGAGAAAAACGTTTGAAAATCTTCACCAAAGAATCCCTCTGCACCGGGATGCAATGCTCCTGTTCTTCCCTCTCATCAAACAAGGGCAAGAGTAAGAATTTCGATGATAAATTATTAATTATCACCATATAGTATTCATTTGGTTCCTTCTGACATTTTTGCTACCAAATTAAAAAACATTTAAAGGACTTCTATTTTTCCTCAGTTAATAACATCAAAATGGCTGCTTTGACATGGTTCAATTTCCAGAACCCTCACTTTTTTAGGGATGGATAAATGTTTTGGATCACCACTTATGAAAGTGCCTTGAACTCGATGGAGCTTATGTTGATAAATAAAGTTTAAACTTTCTATTTTTATCTCGTAGTTCCATTTTTCCACAAACTTTTTAAAGTGCCTTCACATACTGATCACAGATATATGTCTCAATTAATATGTATAGTTTGCCAAAATAAAAATGTCATAGTAAATGTCTGTTTCTGGACATGAGTATTTCTCCTGTGAGATTATCTCTGTCTTTCATACCTGAGTGCTAAGTACTTTTGATATTCGAAATCTTCCATTCTCAATATTTATAATTATAGACCTAATAGCAGATTTTAAATTAACTCAATTCAATTCTTTATTGCAAATGTTGGTTACTTTAGATACGTGAAATTAAATTCTTTAAACATTAATTTTCAAAAATTACTAGAGAAGTAAATCTACTTTACAGAATTATGCATGGTACTACAAAGTCAGTATAAAAAACTTTTGGTCCATTCATTACCTTTCATCACCAACTAAATTATCAACATTGGAGAGTTACCTTCACTATGAGTTACCTTAGAGTCAAGTATACTTATAATTTAATAATTTAATTATTCATTACCTTTAGTTTGGTGGAAGAGTGCTACAATCCTGATTCTTGATTGAGACTAAGCTGTGCTTAGTATCCCCATTGCAGGGGAAGCAGCAGAAGAAATCACTGTATCACAGGAGATTTCCCGAGTGGTTTGGAAGCAACAAGATTGTCACATAGTATCTTTTGTAACCTGGATATAATTGGAGACCATTCTTTTACGTGAAGTATCACAAGAATGGAAAAACAAACACTACATGTACTCAATCCTAAATTAGGACTACTCAATCACCACTTAGGTGCGTATACGGAAGTGAAACTCAATGGAAATCAGGTAGGAGGGAAGGAGGAAGAGGAATTAGGTCTATTCACTAGAGCAATGCACACATTCTGGGTGATTGTGACTTAAAATGTACAAAAGCAAATTATGTCATGAAAATGTGTGTACCTTTGTAATATTGGAAATTTTAAAAAAGATTGTCTACTAAAAATAGAAAAATTAGCTGACGTGGCAGGTACCTATAGTCTCAGTTATTTGGGAGGCTGAGGCAAGAGGATAACTTGAACCCAAGAGTTTTAGGTTGCTGTGAACTAGGCGGACATCACTGCATGCTAGCCTGGAGCAATAGAGTGAAACTCTGTATCAAAAAAATTGTCACGTATGAGTGATCATAATATTGCACAAGATAGGTGGAAAATTAATTTACTCTGATATGTATCCTACTACTTATCTTCTTAGAAATTTTTCCTAGTCAATCTCGGGTTTTTTCTTCTCTTGTCCTACTGATGCATCTCATAACTATCTTATACAATACTCTACAAATAATTTCCAGTTTTGGTTGCCAACAACTCCATTCTTCTGTTATTGAGACCAAAGCTTATAAAGTCATGTTTGACTTCTTTTTCTCTCCTGGCCTACAGCCAATTTGTCACCAAGCTATGCCTTCAAATATGTCCAGAATCTGAAAATCACCCACAGCCTCAACCTATCATGTTGATGCAAGCCACCAGATCTCTTGCCTAGATCACTGAAATATTTCATAAATGTTATGTATACTTTTACCTTTGACTCCCCCCCCCCCCCCAGCAATCTATTCTTTTAAATATAAGTTAGATCATATCATTTCCTTGTTTGGAACTGTACAACCGTTTCCTACTTTACCACAAATGAAAATCAAGCCTACATGACACGTATGTTTAGTCCATTTTCTCTGACCTAACCGCTTCTTTCTCCCTGACATCTATTTTGTAATGGCCTCTCTGTTGTTCCTTAAGTAGTTGAGGCATGGTCCTGCCTTTGGTCCTTTGCCTTAGCTTCCTAGAATACTCCATCTTCCCCAGAATACTCTCCCCAGACATCTACATGGCTAACCCTTACACCTCCTTCTAGTCTTTGTTCAAATGCTACCTTCTCAATTGGATGCAAACTGACTGTTTCATTTAAAATAAGCCCCTGACCTCACTGGTACTTTGAACTTTTTTACATGGCTCTATTTTCTCCTTTTTCTCATAAGACTTAATAATAATGCAAAATTTACTAACTTATTACCTCTCTGGTTTATAGACTGCCTCCCTATCCTTCCAAGCCACTTTGAATACTCCAGTCACAAGGGTAGGGATACTCATGGCTTTTATTCACTAGCACACAATGCTAGTGAATAATTATGTTATTAAATCTAATAAATATGTTACTATAGTCACAAGGCTATGGATACTCACGTATTTATTGGATTGAATAAAATTCAAAGTAATCTAGAGTCAATCACAACCTAGGCTGCGTATTTTGTCAAGCCAAATAGAATTGATCTTTTAAATGAATGGTTTTGACTGTGAAGCTGATGAACATGAAAGCAAAAATCATGACAATCAGAGAGTTGCTCATTATCATACATTTCTTAGATGCAAAGATATCTAGTTTTTGCATTATTCAAAACCATGGAAGTAAGACAAGTGACAGTATGTGGAAGCCAAACAGAAGATGTATTATATGTTCCTAGGAAGGCTTTTTGTGCTGAGGAAGGTGGCTTATATTGTGTGACTGCTAATTGAAGATAGATTCACTATTACAAAGCTCTTGGCTTTCATGATTTTTTCTCAGTTTTGGACATTTTTGTAACACGCTAGCTATGTTGTTTAGGAGAAATGTTCTGTTGACATTTCAACATGTTGATAGAATCTTTTAAATTACTGGTGTTCAATTTAACAATTCTATCATTGTAAAATAACTGTTTTTAGAAAAGGATTAATACTAGCTATCTTTTAAAGCATGTGAAATGGATCTTTTGTGTGTCGCATGTCAAAGTTTCAAACATTGCCTGGAGAGAAGAGAGGCAGCTATGATTTTAGAGTTTTTAAGACAACACTATTAATTCTTGTTTTCCCTTAGTTCTTCATCTGCCCTGGTAGAATCTATTTTGATCAACACTGCATTTAACACCACAATCTGGAAAGGGCCCTCATTCATATCTTCACAAAAGGCACTATGCACCCTACAAGGATTACAAATGTGAAAGTCAGTAAAGCGTTAAACCTGAAAAGTGCATGTGTGGCACCATAGACAGAGGTGCTCACGACAAGATAGAGGATATGCTTTGTCCAGTGGGCTTATAGAATGTCTCCAAGGGAAATCCACATTACCATCTCAACTCATCAGCTGATAGAAAGCATGGCTCTGTCTTCCATGAGAACATGCTCCAGGAATTTTAAAGCATGAATTTTTATGATTTTCTTTTTAACAATTGCAGACCCATCATTCCTACTTTTTCCTGGAAAAAAAGTATAGTGCAACATTTATGTAGCTTTTCTCCCCTGAATTCATCAGAATCTCCATAATATGTCTTGTTTAAAAGAGAGTGGGGGATGATAATAAGCTAAGAAAAGAAACAAATGGAACAAACTTATCCATTTTTGAAGATTATTGATCTAAACTACTGATTTATTTTAGCTTATTTTGAGCAGACATGCTTTGAAAGGATTTTACAAGTAGAAGCAACTTCATTTGTATTTTCAATATAGTTTAAATTATCTTTCTAAATTAAAGCTGGCCTTCCTGTTTGTAAAGTGCCAAAATCCAAAGAAAATCTTAATTTTAAGGAGAAACTCATGTCAGAAGCTGGATTTCCATGTAAGACGGGTATAGTAAAATCATTATTTAGAAATGCTGAATACTAACTCCCTTCCTCCTACTTTTTAAAGACAGACTATATTTAACAAAGCTATCACCACCTTTTCAACTACAGAAGATTGAATTATGAGCTATCAAATCAGTAAAATTTGAAATAGTACCATATACATGATAATATGCTTATACTTCATAGGCAAAAGCCAAAATAAAATAAATCCAGCTCCTCATTATACCTTTGAGTAATATAGGGCATAATAGATTTTATTCTCAGTTGGGATGGAAGAAATTGAAGTATTAAAAAAAATGACATGATCTGATTTATATTAAAATTCTTTTCAAAAACTTCAACTGCTGCATAAACAATATTAAACACATGCTAGAGGTAGCACACCGTATACTCAATAGATTAGGTAGCTCCAAATGAAAAACTCATAAATGAAAACCTCATAAGCGCTCCAGAGTTATTTTGAATCCTTATTTCTTCACAGTTTCTTCCTATTCTAATTTTATGCATAGATGTGTATTAAATGTAAAGTTACAGTTGCCTATAAAAGGACATTTTTTATTAAGGTGTTCTCTTAGTTATAATTTATTTTGTTTTAAGTACTAAAATTATTACATAAACATCACTAAATCTGACACTTGTTAAAACTACATTTTTAAAAAACACATCAGAAAAAACTGCTCTGAGATGTGAGATCAGACTTCATTCAGAACTAGGATTTGCTGATTATAAAACATGTGTAAATTCGCATATTATTTCTACCTCCATAAGTATAAAATTAGAAGAATTGAAAACTTTTATTATTAGCATCATTTCGTTTTTTTAATTTGATGATGTTGGTGAAGATGATAATAGTGATGCAGTCATAGTACGATAAGGACTATTCTTTAAGAAGTAATTAACACTAAGTTCTCTTATTTTGTTCATTGAAAATTTTGACCAAACTACTAAAGAATAAATGTCTAAATGTCGTAAGTGCTGCCTGAATGGCAGACATAAGGTAGAGCTGGTCTTAGGTGGCCTTATCACCTTCTATTAGCGCAAACAAAATGGCTTGCCAAATGCTATAAGGCGCTCTGGATGTCTCCTTTGCTAAGTGAGGAAGTAAATCAAGTTAGGTCACAGAGAGCTTTGACACCTGCTTACTAGAAATAAAAATATCTCTAGGGAGTTTTCAGGGGAAAAAAAGAAATATAGAAAAAGAAATATAGAAATATAGAAAACAAGTAAAAAGATACATGTGTTAATAGTCATTAATATCATTCCAAGTTTTGTATGATTAAAATTGAAATTTTTAGAAATCCAATCCTTTGGACTTGCAAAACAGAAAAATTAATACCATCACATCTGTAAGGCCAGTAACTAAATAAATAAAATAAAATTTCCTCTGACATTGAGAACTTTGTGTTTCTTTCTTTTTTTTTTGAAATAATTATATAGGAATTTGCAAAGGTAGCCCAGAGAGTCTGTGTATTCTTAAGTTAGTTTCTACCATTGATTGCATCTTCCAATAATTATAGAATAATATCAAAGCTGGGAATTTGGCGTTAGCACAATGAATGTGTATAATGTACCTCATTATATCACCTGTAGATTTGTGTAAGCACTATCAAAGCCAAGGATCAGAATGATCACCACAAAGCTCTCTTATTCTATTCTTTCATCTGTATCCACCAGCAGACATCACTGCAAACACTCTTCTGTTTTCCTTCTCTGTAATTGTGTCATTTCCAGAATATTATATAGATGAAGTTATATATAATGTGACCTTCAACATTGGTTTTATTTACTTAGTTTGATGCTTTTGAGTTTTTTTTTGAGACAGTCTCACTATGTTGCCCTCAGCAGAGTGCTGTGGTGTCACAGTTCACAACCTCCAACAACTCTTGGGCTTAAGTGACTGTCTTGCCTTTGCCTCCCAAGTACCTGGGACTACAGTTGCCTATCACAACGCCTGGCTATTTTTCGGTTGCAGTTGTCATTGTTGTTTAGCTGGCCCGGGCTGGGTTCAAACCGCCAGCCTCGGTGCATGTGGCTGTCGCAGTAACCACTGTGTTACGGGCGCCCAGCCTTTGAGATCTTTTGGGGGGGGGGGACTGAATTGTGTCTACCCCAAACCCATATGTTGAAACCCTAACTCAAAATGCGTCTGTTACTCTTTCAGGGAAGTAATCAAGTTAAAATGTAGCCATTAGCATGGACCCTAATCCAATCTGACTAATCCAATCTGACTAATATCATTATAAGAGGAAATTTAAACACACAGAGAAATCAGGCATGTATGGATGGGTACAGAGGAAAGGCCACGTGAGGACAGAAGGGGCAGCCGTCCATTACTGAAGCAGAGAGGCTTCTGAAAATGCCAAACCTGCCCACATCTCAATCTCAGACGTCTCCAGAACTGGCAGAAAATAAATTCCTGTTGCTAAAACACAGAGACAGGTATTTTGCCATAGCAGCCCTACTAGACTCACACGAGATCCAGCCAATCAGTTGTGTGTATCCAGAATTCACTCTTTTTTATTGCTGAATAGTATTTCATGGGATGTCTGTATCACGTTTTATTTAACCATTCACCTATGTGGAACATCTCAGCTCTTTCTCCTTTGGGGTTTATGACAAATAGAGCAGTCTTGCATGGGTTTTCATGTGAGCATAGGTTTTTATTTTGGAGGGATAGATGCCAAGGAATGAAATTGCTGGGTTATATGGTAAGTGTAAATTTAGCATTTAAAGAAACCACCAAACCATTTTCTAGAGTATCATTTTATATTCCCATCATCAGAGTCTGAGAGACTCAGTTTCTCCACCTTTATGTCAGCATTTAGGATTATAGCTAATTTTTTTTAGCTTTCCCACTAGGTGTACAATGACATCTCATTGTAGTTTTCATTTGCACGGCCCTAATGGCTAGTGATTTAACACCTTTTTGTGTGCTAATAAGCCACCTGTGTGTCTTCTGTGGTTAAATGTCTCTGCATAGTTTCCTCATTTAGTAATTAGATTGCTTGATTTTTATTGCTGGATTTTAAAGTTATTTGTATATTCTATATGAGCTTTTTGTCAGATATGTGATCTGTAAATAATTTTACTCTGTAATTTGTCTCCTTCATTTGAGCGGGATCTTGCACAGATTTTAAATTGATGAACTCCAATTGATCATTTTTTCCTGGTTCATTGTATGATGAGTGATATTTTTTCTTTTACTGAAATCTGAGCATTTAGGGAATTATGCCATCATTATCTGGATCTTATTTATATCTTATGTTTAATATCTAAGACCACCTTTAAGGCCACTTCTGTGGGGAAAAGTGAGGCACCTTCTCCTTACTGGCAGGTAGGCCCGGACTTTCAGGTCCTCCTTTCAGGCTCATTGACACCTGGGAGTAGAAGAAGTGGGCTTATCGTTACTTCTGGATGGGGCTGGGAGTTCAGACTTTCCACTAGGCTTATACGGAGGCCACTCTGGCAGGAAGGGGAGGGACACTTCATGCCAGTTCCACATGGTAGTCTCCAGGACTCTGCAGGGTGTAGGAAGAAATTTTAACTCTCCTGATGGCAAGGAACAGGGGATGGAGGGGAAGTCTACTGACACTGGGAGTGAGGGAGGGCTGATCACCCTTCCATGGGGCCAAAAGTCCTGACTTCACACTTGGCCTTCTCTGGCACTACTTTGGCAGGGATTGAGGAACCCTTCTCCTCAAGAGAAGAAATCTACACTTGTCTCTCAGCCTTTGCTGACTAGGATTGGGGTGGGACTTTATTTTGTATTGTTGTGTTTGTCAGAGAAGAACAATTATCATGTAAAAGTTTTCTTCTTGCCAGGCTGTTCTTTGACGAGGTGTAGTAGTCTTTTCTTGAGGGTTTTTTGTTTATTTGGTTGGTTTTTATTCTGAGCCCATTGGCAACTCCTTGCTGCCAACTTACACAAGGCAAAAAAGAAAACTCAAAGGACACATCACTATGTCCTTCCCAGGTTCTGAGTTCCCAAGCCCGTATGTTTCTTCTGGTCCCTTTCAGAGCCTGTTTTATGTACAACACCCAGGGTTTTTAGTTGTACTTAATAGGAAAAGTAGAGAAAGCATGTCTCCCACATCTGAGCCCCCAAAACTGATTTTTTGTTTTGATCTATTTATATTTTCTTCTTTTCACATACTAATAATGTTGTATTTTTATATTGGAATAAGATCTGCAACTCTCATAAAAATGTCACGTGGAAAATTAAGTAATATATGTGAATTACCATAAAAAGAAGTGAAAGTATTTCCATGAAGAGCTAAGTGCATTTTATGTAATGTAAAAAATGACTCTAAGAGGTTGAAATAAGTGGTTTTCATCATGATAAGGTTGGTTCTTTCAGGTTCATGTGGCTGATATCTCAAAATGTAATTGTATATTCTTACCGAATGTTATTAGGACAAGGCCCAATTATGACTCTTATATGTCAAGCTGGCTATATAAAGATTTAAAAGTGAAATTTTTAAATCTCATGTGCTTTTCAATTTTCTTTTAATGCAGTGTCACTCTATCCAGTTCCTTGCCAAGCCTTTTAGCAAACAAATGTCTATAGATAGAGCCTGACAATGTCAAGGACCTGGGAAAATGAGACAATTAAGTAACGACATCATCAGTCGTGAAAATGGGATTCTGGTGCTGTAAAAATTTCCACCAGAGGCATCTTCTTTTATTAATGACAGGGAATTCTGTCAGAATGTGACAGTATTTAGGCACTTAGGTTGAAACACCAGAAACGCTGCAGCAGACAATAGAATAAAGATCAGTGAGAGGTGAGATGGTACAATGGTGAGTGTGGACAAAACCACCATGAAGCAAATGTTGTAACAACGATAAATAGGGCTCAGAGACATGGAGCGATTTTCCCTGATTCCTACAATTAGTGTGCAATGGAGAGAGAGAGACAGAGACAGAGATGAGAGAGAAAGAGACTTTATTCCATTTAATATGTGCTGGGTATATTTCTGGATATTCGAAATAAAACATTGAACAAATTCAATTTCTCCCCCAGGGGTTCTGGATCATAAAGAGAAACAGACAAATAAACCAGACAATTGCGTTACTTGATCGAGGACTGAGATGGGAGGCAGTACTAAGGATGAGAATATACAGGCAAGGAAACCAACTAAATGGAGGAAGCCAGAGGGACTCTTTGGAAGAGCACACATTTAGGTTGGGACTTGAAGCAGAAATCTGCAGTGCCTTACCTGCTATCTCATCTACCCTTATTTAGATTTCAGGGTACAGCTGGGCACAGTGGCTCACGCCTGTAACCTCAGCCAAGGAGGGTGGGTCACTTGAGCTCAAGAGTTCAAGACCAACCTGAGAAAGAGCAAGAACCTGTCTCTAAAAATAGCTGGGTGTTGTGGCATGTGCCTGTAGTTCCAGCTACTTGGGAGGCTAGAGGAAGAGAATCACTTGAACCCAACAGACTGAGGTTGCTCTGAGCTTGATGCCATGGCGCTCTATTGAGGATGACAAAGTGAGACTCTGTCTAAAAAAATAGAGTTCAGGGTATAGTTGGTATTTCCAATTTGGCTTCTCTGCAGTTCTCAGATTCTAACTGATGTCACAGAGCTTGGTTTGGGACAATTAGGGTTGGTGAGAATGAACGTCTTTGCAGGGAAGGATGGATGATGAGAAGAGTCACACAGGAACAGTGATAGTTTGGGTCAGTAGGTGGGCAGCAGGTGGGAGTTGAGTAGGAGACAAGAGGATAACTCGAGTGGGCAGGACCAGGGACCTCTGCAGGAGGTGGTCATCATTCAGGAACTAGAAATGCATTCATCGGCAGACCTAGGTTTCTGGAAAGATTGGGCTGAAGGAAGTCAGGACTTCAGATATAGGGGAACTCAGGTGCTGGGTGAGAAATTTCTGTACAAAGTAGAAATGGAGGAACAAGATTTGGACAGTTATATGGAGGATTTGGAAAAACATAAATTGAGAAATAAATCAAAGATCATATGCAATGTAAAAGAGAGGTAAGATTTTAAGATTTTTCAAAAAGTATAGTTATGAGATCTTGAAGGATTCACATTTCAGAGGCCATTTATGATTGGATATCATGACCCCAAATTAAATCCTTTTAATATCTCAAAGATGATATCACAGACCCATGGACACTTTTGCATACAGTTTTCCAGGACAGATAGTCTCTTTGCACTGACTTATTCCTGCATTTTGGTCACCTTTGCCTTATGTTTTCATACTTTAGGTTCCAATTTGTAGCCTCTGTCTCAATAGTCAAAATCTTCATGTTATGATTAAAGACGTCTCCTGCAAAATAGCACAGTCACAGCCCAGCTTGGACATGGGCCGTTCTGTATCCTGACACAGTTTCTAAATGGATTGGAATTATATTCTTGGCCAAATAGTTCTGATTTGGGGGTCTCCATTTAATGGCCAGTCTGGGAAGACTTCCAGCCCCTCCAAATCATTCTTCTTTAATTCCTGCTCTCTTGTTTATACCTGACCTTTTTTTGTTCTTTTTATTCTTTTTTCTTATTTTTTTGTTTTTTAATTTCAGAATATTTCTGGCTAGCCTAGGAAAAGGTTTGTCAATTTTAATAATCTTTTCAAAGAACCAATTTTTTCTTTCATTGATCATCTGAATGATTCCTTTGTTTTCAGTTTCATTTAGTTCTGCTCTAATTTTGGTTATTTCTTTTCTTCGGCTATCTTTGGGGTTGGATTGTTCCTCCTTTTCAAGTTACTTGAGATGGACCATTAGGTTGCTGACTTGTTCTCTTTCTGTTTTCTTGATGAAGGCTTCTAATGTTATAAATTTTCCTCGTAGGCCTGCCTTTGCAGTATCCCACAGGTTTTGATAGTTTGCATTTCATTGTCATTTTGTTCCAAAAAGCTGATGATTTCCTTCTTAATCTCATTTTTGACCCAGCTATCATTCAGTTAATTACTTTGTTTGAGTATGAAGGTTCCTGTTGCTGTTCAGATCAACTTTTATTCCATGATGGTCCGAGAAGATATATGGGTGTACAAATGTTTGGGTTACATGAGCTACTTTTGGATAGTTTGAGTTGAAGTTACAAGTATTCCCTTACCTGAATATTATGCCATGTACCCTTCAGCCATGAATCTGCCTCTCTCTTCCTTCCCACATTCTTACACTCACCTGTTTCTACAAACCTTGTCTAGGGGCTTTAATAGTCCTATTTCTGCCATGACAATACTGAAAATCATGAATCTTTTATTTCCTTTCTCCCTTTTTATTCTGATTACTTTTACAGGTTCATAAATTTTTTTAAAAAATCAAATAAGAAATGAAAAAGAAAAGGTCACATACTCCTATTCTCATCATTCAAATTCAACTGCTAACTACATACTGATCTCTTGAATCTATTTTTTTCTATGTCTACAAATACATGGTATGCATAATTTTGTATGTTGATTGGCTAAGCATTTCTATCTCTTTTTGGGAAGTCAATTTTAAATACAATTTTTAGAGACTGCATTTTTCATTTATGATACAGTGCATATAAAGCGCAGTAGTATTTCCTTTAAATATGCATATGCTCTATGTTCAAGTATTGAGAGCATCTAATAACTGACTATAGCAACTCAACTTTAAAACTACCACAGAAATTGCTACAGATTGGGGTCTATCAATGTTTTACTGTGGATCATGCAACATCTATACTCGAGTCGTCTTAATCAATCTCTTCAATGATGGGCCCTGAGAAAGCACCAAAAGGCCTCCTGCCCAGGCCAAGGCATTATTTCTGGCTTGCCTCCCACGTTCTGGTACAACTATGTAACGATGGGGTTGTAGACTTTCTCCAGATCTTTCTGGAGATGTTCAAATTCTTCCTTCATTGCAATCTAATTCTTACCAAGTCAGTTAATGATTTTGTTATACTTGTCAAATCTTCTGTTCGTCCTCATCGTTGATGTTGCTTTGAGTTTCTCATTGTTAACAGCTGCTTTCGTGTTGAAAGCATAGGAATCAAGTGAATCTTGGGTGGATTCTTGCCCTGCTGCTTCTCATCTTCAGCTTTGTATTTAGCTTCCTGGACCATGTGCTCAATACCTTTCTTGTTTAAATGGCCCTTGTTCTTAGTGATTGTAAACTTGTTCTTGTTTTCCCTATACTCTTTCCATAGTAGAGACATCAAGGATGTCATTGACATCAATATCAAAAGTGACTTTAATTTAAGGAGCACCAGGATATAAGTAAGGTATGCTCAGCCATCTGACAAAGGCTCATTTGATAATAAGATCGTTTTCAATGTACTTTACCCCACTATAGTGCACAACATGCAGTTTAAGTGCAAAGTTTGGACAGGCATGAGCCTCCTGAATGACATTAGCAAACCATGAAGCTCATGTGATATACGTTCTCCTGCACTGGGGTCTTCATACCAACCGGGCCCCTCCATGCCATCTGACTTTGCACATCGTGACTTTAATATCTTAGGAATTATTTGAGGCAGGTCTGGACCCAAAAGTAACATGCAGCAGTGCCAGTGGTCCAAATAAGTTATTAATTATGTCTGTCCTAGCAAAATAATCCATCACTGAAAAACAGTCATAAATTGAGAAAAAGAAACCAATATCTTTATTTTATTTTGAAATAGCCACAATTTCTTAGTAATAATACTTGTATTCCTCTCTGTGCTCTCATGCCTTGGAATCAGATGGATACCACTACCATCATTTCTAATTGGAGATTAATCTCTACAAGGTACTTGCTTTTTACCAAATCAAGCACAGAAAACGTAGCTCTACAAAGGTATGATGTTGTCAAAAGGGATTTAACCTATTAATGCAGAATGTGTAACTCCTAGAATGATGTATGTTGAATATTTGCTATGCTTCTTTTGAAAATTTAATATATTTAGTAATATCCTTGTGAATTTACCGAGTAACCCAGGACACCTAAGAGTCAGTTTAGGACTTGCATTTATGGAGCAATATCTGTTTTTCATTGCTTTGTAAAATTTGAGATTCATGTTTGGGGTTGGTTAGTCTCACAAATTCAGAAAGGCTCTAATTTTCAGGGCCTCTCATTTGCACAGTACTCTTCCACAACCCTATTCAAGGCAGAATAAAATTGAATGACAATTGTTTAAGACACGTTCCCTTCCAAACAAGGCCTTTTGTTGTCTGGTAGTGTTAAAGTGTCCATGAGCATATTTTGTGTCTAGTGAAAGAGAAGTTAGTTGATTTGATTAACATTTTTTCCAATAGATTTAGGGGTTCAAGCAGTTTTTGGTTACACAGATGAATTATATAGTAGTGATATCTGGGTTTTTAGTGTACCCATCATCTAAACAGTATACATTATAACATATAGGTAATTTATCTTCCCCACCCCCCTTCCCAACTACACCCCTTCTGCCTTGCCAACATCCATGGTCCCACACTGTATGCCCCTGCATATCCATAGCTTCGTTTCTACTCATAAAGGAGAACATGAAGTATGTATTTTTTAGTTACTTCATTTAGGATCATGGCCTCCAGTTTCATTCAAGTCACTGCAAAAGACATGATTTCATTTTTTTTTTATGGATGAGTAGCATTCCATGGCATATACACATGATGTTTTCTTTATGCACTCCTTGGTTGATGGGCACCTAAGTTGATTCCATATCTTTGCACCTGGGAATTGTGCTGTGCTGAACATGTGATTTCAGATATCTTTTTGATATAATGACATATTGTTCTTTGGGTAGATACCCAGTGGAGGGATTGCTAGATTGAATGTAGATCTTTTAGTTGTTTGAGAAATATCTATACTTTTTCCATAGAGGTTGAAGTAATTTATGTTCCCATGAACAGCATATGATTTGAATTTGTGGAATAAATTACTGTGCTGTTCAATCACTTCCATGTGTAGTAGAAGCATTCTTAGATTGTACAGTGTAAAAAGACTTCCAGGAATAATCTGGCTCCTCGGTGTGCCGATATAAACTGGCAGAGCCAGGGATAGTATGGGAACAATTATTAACTCAATTTTATATCAATGAAGCTAAAAGCTGTTTGTGAAAATTCCTTCCAATAAAATGTGAAAAATTTTGAGTGTTGAATTGATTCAGTTTTTCTCAGCACCTATGCACAAAAAAATTTCTCTCCTTTAAATAATATATTTGATAGTGAAGCCTGTCTAATTATGTATAAGATGTATACAATTATGGAATCTCCTATTTACCCATTACATATGAAAACTTTACCAGACAAACTTTAAAACTTTAAAACTTTAAAGACAACTTTAAAAGACAAACTTTACCAGAATTCATTTATTTGTAGGGCATAAACTTGCAGAAATATAGCCAGTAGCACATATCTCTGTATGTGAAACTGCAAAAGTTTATGAATCATGCATACCAATTACCCAAATTTTATTTGTCACGCCAACACCTTTCTTTTCTGTCTTCAGAAAAATATAATACAAAATGTTTTTCATTTAAAATGGTCATAAACTAGGATCAGAAAAAAATATGCAGAAAATATGTTTTATAATTATGACATCATCTTTTAGTTTACTGTGATTTCTTTTCTCATTCACAGTACATATTCAATTTTTAACCCAATTTTTTATTCATTTTTTTAAGACAGCACTCAAAATCATATAAGGTTGAAGCCAAAAAAAAAAAGCAGCTTTCTACCTTTACCCATAAGTAAAACTTTTAAAAAAATTATTTCAAACAATTTATTTTCCTTGTCTCCTTCTACTCCCTAGATTACACTTCTGATACCTGTTTCAAAAATAATGTAAATGCTCACTTCACTTTTTGAATTTTAGCCTTTTCCAAATAGATACATTTTTAAAAGCCTGCTTGATTTTTTTTCAAAGTTCTCTCATTTTTATGCAGCAGTTTTCTTAGGATATTATAAGAGCATCATAAAACTGCTATTAAAAAAGACCAATCTCTTTATCTTCATGTCCGTGTACTTGCAGCATTATTCACAATAGCCAAGGCACAGAGCCTACCTCAGTGTCCATCAGTGGACTAATGGATAAAGAAAATGTGACAAACATACGCAGTAAAACACCATTCGCCCTTTAAAAGGCAGGAAATCCTGTCATTTGTGGCAATATGCATGATTCTGGAGGAAATATTTATGTATATATAACGTTAAGTGAAACAAGCCAGACAAAGAAAAATGCTACATAATCTCACTTATATGTGAAATTTGAAAAGTTGACTGTATAGAAGCTGAGACTAGAAAGGTAGGTACCAGAGACTGGCAGGGTAAAGAAAGGTATATGATACGTTAGTCAAAGGATACAATGAAAGTGTTTTTTAAATGACAAATACATATAGTAAACATCTCCTGAACCCTACACAAGGTATACATGTCCCTGTCAACAGCACTCCACTCCCCTTCCTCTTTTCTTTCTCCTGCCCACTGACTCTTATGGCTACTTGTCTTGATCTTCTCTGTGTCAACACCCTCACAGCCAGAATCTCCCTGGCCCTCCTCTCTCTGTCTTCCTCTCTATATGCTTGTCCTCCTCTTCGTCTCCTTATGTTTTACCACAAAACACAGGAATGCATCCGTCAAGGGCAGACTTTGTATGTAGTGTCTGAGAGAGGAAGACGTCCAGACGGTGCTGGATCAATGCTTTCACGCCATCAAGCGTAGACTTGTATGGGAAATGTGGGAAAAGGGGACTGCAATTTCATCTGCGCTTATTGCATTCCCGTCTCTGTGGGATATGTTTGCAAGGATAAGGGAATTTAATTCTCAGAAGAATTTACAACTTAGAAATATGTCTGTATCTTAATTGAGGAAACTGAGGCTCACAGAAGCTATTGAATTATCTCAGTCCTGGAGTCAGGACTCGGATTGCCAAGTCTGTCAGAGTCGCACATGCATATTCTGAATTTAGTAGCTGCTAGGCTAACAGCTACGAAAAGCATCATAAGTAACTTTATAAAGGGTAAGGAGCATTCATTTGATGATGGGTCTGATTCTGAAAAAGACTAAAATGTTTCTGAAGTCAACACCATGCCACAAACAAGCAAGCATTATACAATTGGGTATTACAGGATTGGATAAAGAACAAGATGTGGATTCAAAATAAAGAAGCTGATTTTTGCATCATTTACAACCCAGGCTAAGAGGCAAACTGCAATGAGCAAGTCACTAAAATATGCCAACAATGGAATATTCCTGGAAAAAAGTATATACTTTGGTCACTATTAAGAACAATAAATTGCAACATTTGCACTTATTTTGTGGAATCCATAAAGCCATAGTGAGCTCAGGTCAAAGTAAACATACATAATCAACACAACTGTCCTCTTTTTTTTATTTTTATTTTTATTTTTATTTTTATTACTCATCCCCACTGCATCTTGATATATATCTGTGTGTGTGTGTGTGTGTGTGTGTGTGTGTGTGTGTGTATATGTGTATACACATATATATACACACACACACACACACACACACACACACATATATATATATATATATATATGTATATATATATATATATATATTTTTTTTTTTTTTCCCTTGCAGTTTTTGCCCGGGGCCGGGTTTGAACTGCCATCTCTGGTATATGGGGCCAGTGCCATACTCTCTGAGCCACAGGTGCCACCCCAGCAACTGTCCTCTTTTCATTGGCAATATTGTCATGAAGTGAAGTGAGATAGCACACATATTGTGAATAATGGAGTGTTGGAGTATTAGACATGTTGTATTAACCTTGTACATGTTAGCTTATTGTGATAACAATATTTTAAAATTCATTTTTATTTATAAACAATATATTCATGAGTTAAATTAGTAAAACAAAATTGCATTCATTTTAACTGTAAAAATACAAAGAAGGTGAAATATATGACATGAGTATAAAAATACAAGCTCTGAATAATAATCGCCTAATCAGGGAGAAATATAAGTTTAAAACTACTAATAAATCTAGAGTATTTTCACAATATGTCAGTATAATTAGCTAGAGAAAAATGTGTACCTTTCAGGTGGCAATTAAGTATTTGTGAGAAATTCTGCTATTTATATTGACAAGCAATTAAATAAAATAAATTGACTAACAGAGCATAGGAGTGAAAAGAAAATGTATGTTGTCAGT
The DNA here is from genome assembly GCA_963574655.1 of Perodicticus potto. Taxonomy (NCBI): domain Eukaryota; kingdom Metazoa; phylum Chordata; class Mammalia; order Primates; family Lorisidae; genus Perodicticus; species Perodicticus potto. The sequence goes on from CAUYRH010061726.1 coordinate 28,817, forward strand.
GGAAAAAGTTGGTTAAATATGACTGAAATATCAGGTTTTTAGTAAATCTGCATGCCATGGATTTTCTACTAACTGAAAACTTAACAAAATTAACCAAATAATTTATGTGACATTTCAAAATTGTCTTTTGAAATTACATCAAAGCTGTTAAATTCTAGAGGAAATTTTTCCTGATAGATACAATGTATGTAGTGAGTGAGCCAGATTTTTCACTTACCATTTTAATCATTTTTCAATGTACAGTTCTAAGCATTATGTGCATATATGTTGTACAACCTTCACCACCACCTTGTGCTATAATTGGGTTATAGCCTTCATATGAAAGCTATAAATTAGCTCCATAGTAGGGCTGAGTACATTGGATACTTTTGCTTCCATTCTTGAGATACTTTGCTAAGAAGAATATGTTCCAGCTCCATCCATGTAAACATGAAAGAGGTAAAGTCTCCATCTTTCTTTAAGGCTGCATAGCATTCCATGGTATACATGTACCACAATTTATTAATCCATTCGTGGGTCGATGGGCACTTGGGTTTCTTCCATGACTTAGCAATTATGAATTGGGCTGCAATGAACATTCTGGTACAGATGTCTTTCTTATAATGTGAATTTTGGTCTTCTGGGTATATGCCTAGTACAGGAATTACAGGATCGAATGGTAGGTCAATTTTTAGATCAATAAGTATTCTCCAAACATCATTCCAAAAGGAATTGTTTATAAAACCTTTTTTGATACACAGCGATAGTCATCCCTAAAAAGAAAAAAAGCACAGGGCTAAGAAGAAAATACTTAGTATTTATGAATATGGTTTGCAGTGAAAATACATTTAAATACGCATAACATAGGGAAATTACACAAAATTTATGTTCATCTGTGTGGTCTCTAGTTTAATTTTTGATTAAAAAGAGGTTATAAAATGTTTACCTTTACCGAGATGTATGTTGCCATGCTCTGCCACTAGGGGGCAGCATGCCCCGTTATTTTACCTATTTTCTCAGCCTTCCTACTATCCCTAACGCCAATGTGTTAGAGTCACGGGAAAACTTGCATATATATTAATAATAAACCGTTACATATTGTATAATGCAACATATGTTATGTATAAGTTATGTACATAGTATTATACAACATATTATGACATATACATTATATATATATACACATATATAATACATTATTTGGGAGACAGTGGGAATGTATTCTATACACAGGTAAATAAGGTAAGTCTCACTAGAGCACAGAGAAACCAGTCAGACGGAGTTCACTCGTTCCCACTTAAAGAATGAGAGTGGTGGGCGGTGCCTATAGCTCAAAGGAGTAGGGCGCCGGCCCCATATACCAGAGGTGGCAGGTTCAAACCTAGCCCCAGCCAAAAACTGCAAAAACAAAAAGAATGAGGGAGGTGCTGCTTAACATTAAGAGAGGAATAGGTACATCGCAGCCTTCCCATTAGAAAGCTCCAGAAAGGCTTGGGCTGTGTAGAAGGCTGTATGGTCACTGACCGGCTTGTGGAAGGAGAGCCAAGACAGGAGTCACGGGACGAAGAGAGTCAGTAGCCAAGGAATCTGAGCGATGCCCAGGCTAAATCAGAAACCAAGACCACAAGAGACGCAAAACCAGAGTTTAGAGAGCCAGGACACCTCCGGGGAGGCCCAGGCCCTGAGGGTGCGTTCAGAGCTGCAGGTAAAGCCAGGCCAACAGTGCAGGCCTATAAACAGCAGCAAACCAATGCTCCAAATAGCTCACTGGGTCATGTATTCAGAATCTTAAAAATGTGACTTTCAGTTCACTTCCAAAAGAAGACGAGGAGTGGCACAAGGGAGATTAAAATTCCAGCCTGTGCAGACATCGTGAAACATAAAACCCTGAATGTTTAGGAGTAATTAATGCAGAAACAGTTCAGTCAGCAACTAACATCTGCCTCTGGAGCAAGGATGGAAGGTGCTGGAAATGACGGGATTCCCCAATCTGGACACACAGAACAGTTCCCAGTGCACGTGGGAACATCCCTTTGCCACAGTCAGGACTAAAGTTACCATCGGCACAGTCCGTGTACCTGAGGTCCAAGCACATGAAATGTCCAGATGGAGGGTGTCAGCACATATCACACTTTCCCCACAAATCATTTGGGATTCATTTAATCCCAAAAAAAGACCTATAAGGTAGGTAACAATATCATGCCCATTGTACAGATGGAGAAACAACCTCAGAGAGCTGAAGTAACTTGTCCAAGGTCACAATAGTGAGTGATGGGCCCGGGACTTAAAACATAAAGCTCTTTTTGCTCCAAAATTGCCTGTTCTTTCTACCTTTGCTGTTCTCCAAATAGAAGTAGTTGTCTAAGCACCAAGATGTACATAAGCAGGCAAGTGTCAATCAGTAAAAGATTTTCATATTTTTTTAAAAGGTGGAGTAGGGAGGCACCTCTGGCTCAGTGGGTAGGGCACCAGCCCCCTATACCAAGGGCGGTGGGTTGGAACCTGACCCCGGCCAAATTGCCACAAAAAATAGCTGGGCATTGTGGCGGGTGCCTGTAGTCCCAGCTACTTGGGAGGCTGAGGCAAGAGAATCACCTAAGCCTAGTAGTTGCTACCCTAGGATGTTGGCTGTGAGCTGTGACACCACAGCACTCTACTGAGGGCAACTAAGTGAGACTCTGTCTCAAAAAAAAAAGGTGGGGTGCCATGGCTCCAACTATAATCCTAGCACTCTGGGAAGCCAAGGAGAATCACCACGAGTTTGAGACCAGCCTGGGTAACATACTGGCACCCCATCTCTACCAAAAAGAAATTTTTTTGAAGAAAAAACAGACAAATGTAAACAAGGGATTTTTTTTTCCAAAGACTAATAAGGAAACAGGGGTCATAAAGTGAAAAAAAGAACAAGAATTCGTGAATAAGGAAGGAAAAGATTAGATTCAGAAGGCAGGAGGAAAGGGGGAAAGAGGCAAGAAGCTCGGACGTGTCTCTCCAAAAGCAGGCATAAGAGGTGCCAGCTGCATTTGGTGGCTAAACATTCTGAGGGAGCTTTTGGGTTTTTTTGTAGAGACAGAGTCTTACTTTATCGCCCTCGGTGGAGTGCCCTGGCATCACACAGCTCACAGCAACCTCCAATTCCCGGGCTTAGGCGATTCTCTTGCCTCAGCCTCCCAAGTAGCTGGGACCACAGGCGCCGGCCACAGGGCCCAGCTATTTTTCTGTTTTGCAGTTCGGCCGAGGCCGGGTTTGAACCCGCCACCTTCGGTATATGGGGCCGGCGCCTGAGGGAGCTTTTGTTTGGCACAAGAATGGAACCAGGAAAGGTGCCTGGTACCTAATGGAAGCTCGGTCAACAGCTGTGGAAGGAACGCAGGAAGAAGGGGGTTCTGGACAGGACCCAGGGCTGCAGGGAGCGGGGGGTCCAGGGACTCAGCAGAAACAAAGACGAGAGGCTGTGAGTGAAGTGCCTCTCCGGAGCGCAGGAAGCGACATTCTTCACCTAATTACTTCGGCGTGAGTGTCCCTGGCAAGTGTTGGGCTGGTCGGTTAGGCTCCCCTTGTTGCAACCTTGGGGAGGGAGGGGCTTCAGGGATGTGAGAGGCTGGCTCCCCGGGAGGGATCCTTGTGGGGAGCGGTGAGCAACCGCAGGGTGGGAGGCCGGAGCACAGGATGCTCACGCTGCGGGAGGTCCCCTTTCTGCCCAGAAATGGGAGGCCAGCCTGGGGTTTCCTGCTTTTCCCAGTCCTCCCGCTGTGTTCTTTGCTTTAACGAGAGAGACAAAGAAGCGGGAAAGGGAAGAGAGAGAGAGACATCAACCCGAACAGTAAGAAGACAGTCATGTGCCCAACGGGCAGGCAGCTGAGGGAGGGAGAGAAGAGTGCTCTTCGGGAGACAACTGTCTGGCGGTCGCAGCCCTCGTCAGTAACCTTGCAGCGTCCCCTGCGGTGGCTGCTGATGGCACAGCCCGGCAAGCCCTGCCATGGCTCCCATTTTCCGTGTTTCAGCCCAGGGTGAGAGGCAGCTCCAGCAGACTAGAGGACCCTGGGACAAGTATCCAGTAGTCACCACCCCCACCCTGATCTAGCTGTACCTGAATCACCTGCTCATTGAAGACTGTGGGTTTTGTCTATACCCAGTTTGTTTTACCCACCACCTTCTCCTGACCCCTTGGGGAATTCACCGTCACTTTCTGTGGCCCCTTGGGGCTGTCAAACATCCAGGGACATCGAAAGTGGACACCTTGCCCAGGCTCTGTGCAGTGAATTGATCTGGAATGACCCAACCAAAGCCAAGGGTGGTCTTGCCAAGGCCTGATGTCGGGATATAAGAGTCCAACCTTCTCATTCGACGGATGCCAATCTGACACTGCCCCCAGTCATCTTCTCTGCCACTCAAAGGGCAGAGACAAACTCCTGCCGAGAAAATGTATGTTCCCGGATCCAGGTATGTCTAAAGTGAGTCCATTCTGGAGCTTCCCAGTCACACGAGTAAAATAAATTGTCCCTTGTCCTTCACTCTGGTTTGGGTTTAGTTCCTGCAACTTGAGAGCAAACTCTGAGTCACCTCCCTTCCCAGCCCTCTGTCACTTCCCCAGGCTGCCTTTGCTCTCCTCTCACCTCCGCAGAGCTAACCCCGAAGTCTTCTGAGTCCCAATCCAGAAGCCGTCACCTCTTCCGTGCCTGACCCTTCCTGGGCCTCAGTAGCCCCTGACACTTTACCTGCACTTAGCCTCAGGGAATAAAAAACCTGTCTTAATGTCTGCTTAGATAAATAGGAAACTATTTTTCTCACATAATAATAAGCCTGAAGGCAGCTGCCGGCTTTGATTTGCAGGCCTGACAATGTCAGGGACAGCACCCCTACAGTGGCCTTTGTCTTCGACTTGTCACTTCCACTGGACAGTTCCTGGACAGCCTTGGCCAGCCCAGTCCCTCCCACCCCCACCCCCCTTGCATGTAGTCCTCAGAATAACATAGTTATGTGCTGGGAATGCAAATCCTGTGACAGCGAGGACCCTGCTCCTCTTCCCCTGGGGACTGTAATACCTCGAATTAGGGAGGAACTGCCCAGGACAACGCTGGATTTGTTCCCTTCTCCCCTGGGAATCAGGAAGTGGATGTCATTCAAGCCCGGGGTGGGCTGTCTTTCTGTGTTCCCCAACTTCGGTGTAGGTGGGATACAGGCAGTCAAGACTCCATCTGCTCCATACAGCTTTCTTGAGCCTTGGGGGACCAGCCCACAGTGTTTTGTCCTCTGCTGCCTGTCTGTAGGTCATAAATTCACCTCATGTGATTTGTGACATGTAAGTTTGTTCTGCCTCACTTGACTCAGGCAACTGGTAAACCTGTAGCCCAGAATGCAGTTAGCAGAAATGTTGTGACTCCTATTCCTATTCCTAGTGGTTGGCATAGCAACAGTCTTTGTGTCCTCCAAGCAGTAGTCTTCCCCTGGGGATGATTATTAATGAACCTGCTTCCCAACCTCATGGCTGCAGGATGGCTGCCACACATGTAGCCATCATATTTGTTGTCCCAGCAAGAAGATAAGAAGCAGGACCAGCTGCTTCTCCCTTTCAGTCAGGAGAACAAAAGTTTTTGCAAAACCCACTAGCAGGCTTGGTGCCTGTAGCTCAGCAGCTAGGGCGCCAGCCACATACACCGGAGCTGGCACGTGGGCTCAAATCCAGCCCAGCCCTACCAAACAACAATGACAACTACAACCAAAAAACAGCTGGGCATTGAGGCGATGCCTGTATTCCTAGCTACTTGTGAGTTGGAGGCAAGAGAATCACTTAAGCCCAAGAGTTTGAGGTTACTGTGAGCCGTGATGCCACAGCACTCTACCAAATACAACATAGTGAAACGCTGTCAAAAAAAAAAAAAAACACTAACAGGCTTCTACATACAATTCATGACCCCAAATTGCATCATGACCACAACTAGTTATGATTAAGGGTAAGATTTAACTCCCCTGGCCTCTAGAGTAGACAAGGAAAAAAAGAAGGAGGCTGAGAATAACTATTAGGTCAGCCTAGGTATAGTATCCACCCTGCTCTCTTAAGGCTCTGGTCATTGTAGTAACTTTTATTACAGTTTTTTGCATGCTAAGGTCTGAACTTCCTGTGGGAGGGGGCCAAGTTCTCTATCACTGCTCTATTCACAGGGCCTAGCACATAACACCATGATAAAGGTGACTGCGGTGCTGCTTCCTGCTCAGACTGAGCAGATTGTGGCTGCAGTAGGGTAATTAAATGTGCAGCCTTCTTTGATCTCTGAGCTATCCTGTTTGAAATTCATTCATTCGGACAGAGTGGAAAGATACCAGGGATGTGGTTCCCATGTCTTGTCTAATCATCAAAAAGGGTTAAACCATTTCTATTTCAGGTCTCCTGTGATCAAGAAAGGTCCACTGGCAGGAGGGTCTATTTGGTGCTTTAAAGGCAAGCAACTGTGGGAATTATGAATTAGCTCTCACCCTGACTATTCCCTCGATAAGGGTAGAATAAAAGCTGTAGTGACATTGCCAATGACCCAGATGTTGGAGAAACCTTGGATTAAGCCACAGAGGCCCTTGCCTCCAAATCCTATAATATTTCATTAACAGAGGCTCAACTTGCAAAATTAGATTTAAATCCAGCACTTGAATGCTCACCCTACCCTGGCCTCTTCCCCATACCTAATCTCATTTTGTCCTCAGAGTGCAGAAAATAATGGTAATGCAGCTGCCGTGGAAAGTGGCTGTATGAGCATATTTCACATCGGGAAGGCTCTTAATAAAGTAAAAGTGTGTTAAATGCACAATCCCCTTCTTTCACATTCCTCCTGCCTAGATGATAAATGATTCGTTACAGTTCCAAACTTCTGTGGCTCACTGCGGCACAAGGGGCTAAGGACAGCCATGCTGCCTTCACCTCGCATGCGGTGTTTGTGTGTGCGCGGTCCAGACCCACGTGAAACCCACACAGAGGTGAGTCGAGACAGGGCCGACATCAGTGCCAGAGGCTGCCCTCCACCCACACTCCTACCTGTCGGTAAGACAATAACAATAATCGCCACAACTACCATTTGTTGAGAACTTATGACACGTGAAGAGCAAGCATTGCACACACTCTCATTCAATCTTCTCAGCCTTCCAAGAGGCTGGGCAATACCATTACTCCCATTTTGCAGACAACAAATGTGAGGCTCAAAGAGGTTAAATCACTGATTCAGGGTCATACAGATAGTGGGTGGAAGAGCTTAAGCCCACAAAAGCCCCCACACTCTCATGCCACCACTGCATGAGGACAGGGAGTGGCTGTAAGTCAGGGTGGCAGGATGGACCCACCTGGGAAGTTTGACGGACCACAATCATACCAATTAAATCTTAATTCCTGGGTATAATATAATGCTCGTGTCCCCCAGAATTCATATGTTGACACCTAATCCTCAGTATGATGGTTGAGAGGTGGGGCTTTGGGAGGCAGACCCCTCAAGAAGGGGGTTAGTGCCCTTATGGAGGAGGCCCCAGAGAGCTCCCTCACCACTTCCACCATATGAGGACACAGCCAGAAGATACCATTTACCCAGAAACTGGTCCTCACCAAATCTGGCTCTATCTTAGACTTTCTGACTTTCAGAATTTTTTTAATTTTATAATATTAAGGAACACCTAATTCATCCTTCTTCGTGGCTGAGTAGTACTCCATGGTATACATCCATATACTACATTTTGTTAATCCACTCATGAATTGATGGGCACCTGGGGTGATTCCACATCTTTGCAACTGTGAAGTGCTGCAATAAACATTCAAGTGCAGGTATCTTTTTGATAAGGTGACTTCCAGCCTTCAGAATCCTTGAGAAATAAACTTCTATTGTTTCTCAGCCACCCAGTCCATGACACTTTGTGACAGCAGCCCCAATAGACTAAGAAATAAAGGGAAAGTTGGAAAGGCACCTTTCTTGGAATCAGACCTCTGGAGTGACTTTCTGGCTTTGGGCCTTACTAGGCGCTTGATTTTAGGACCTAATCAACCACCCTGCCCACCTCGGAAGGCACAAGAGCCAAAGGCTGCAGACAACCTGAGTGAACTCAAAGGTTCCATAACACACAGCAGCACAGGCAGACGCAGGCCAGGGACAACAAGGCCTGCAGCCGCTGATCTGAGAAGTCCATCAAGAGCTGTAATTCCGTGATTGGCCACCTTACCACTGATTTTCTCTACTCATTCAATAAGCATTCACTAAGCATTTCATATGAGCGAGGCTGTCAGCTGGAAAGGGAGGACTACAGCGTTCCTTCCCTCCAGGGGAATCATCTTGCATTCCCTGCCCTGTATCCACTCATGACCCACGGAGAAAAGCTGATGTAAGAAAATGAATGACAACAGTTGCATGTACATCAAATGCCCGTGAGTGGCACAGCCAGGAGGGCTTGAAGAGTCCTAGCAAGGAGAGAGTCCCACAATCATGGGCTTCATGCGGCAGAGGTGCAGATGCTAGAGCAGCCTCCCTGCTGGGTGCAGAACCAGTACGTTCTGGAAGAATTCTCCCCATCCCAGGTCAGTTCTGGCCTGAGCAGGGCTGGGAGTTGGGCCTAGAGTCTGCAAGCCAGAACCCATCATGGCAAGAGGGTGACATGGGGGAGAGGGAGAAATTGTCAGGTCTCCTTGGCAGGTGGGTGATAGCAGGGCAGCAGGCTTCTCCCACCCCCATCAGAACACCCTCAGCAAACATGAAGACCAGGGTTCTCCCCTGGGAAACCCAGACAACAGGAAGTCCCAGCACCACTGGGGTGATCAACTATTACAGAGACCTTGGCTCTTACTGATGGAGTTCCCTCCATGGGCTGGGCAGTGTTCACCACATCACCCACTCTATTGTCTCAGGGAATCCTCCCAACAATGATGGGAATGGCACCATTATTATACCCTCATATCCAGAGAGGGAAACTGATTCCCAGAGAGGTAAAGCAATTTTCTCAAGGTCACATAACTAATCAATAGCACAGTTAAGTCAAACTCAGACCTGTCTGATTCTGAAGCCTATCCCCTACACTATGACACACCATATAGCAGGAATTTGTAACCAGAAGCCCATGGACCTCCAAGGAGTCCCTGAATAGAATTCAGGGGCCAGTGAACTTAGGTGGGGAAAGAAGAACATCATTATTCAGTAGCATACTGCCAGGGAATGAGGTGGGCAAGGGGAATATTTGGCCCCTGCAGGGATATATTTTATCACTAACAACGTTTAAAATCAATGATGCACATGATAATAAAAGCAACTTCAAGTTGGGTATTGTTTAGAAATTTTCTGCAGACCATGTACTCCTTTTGCCTACATCACCAGTGACTTTGTCACCAATAAAGTGCAGATATTTCACATCATATTACAATTGTTGCAGGTGTCTACAATATATGATTTATATTCATAACTGCTTTAAAATTAGGGTGATTACGGCTCAGCACCCGTAGCTCAAGCGGCTAGGGCACCAGGCACATACACTGGAGCTGGCAGATTCAAATCCAGCCTGGGCCTGCCAAACAACAATAACAACTGCAACCCCCCAAAAAAATAGTTGGGCATTGTGGCGGGCACCCGTCGTCCCAGCTACTTGGGAGGTTGAGGCAAGAGAATCACTTAAGCCCAAGAGTTTGAGGTTGCTGTGAGCTGTGATGCCTCGGCACTCTATCCAGGGTGACAGCTTGAGACTCTGTCTCAGAAATAAATAAATAAGTAATAAAAACAAAATTAGGGTGATGATAAACTGTTGCTAGATTTTGCTATTTAATGGGCTAATACAGAAGATAATCTGTTACTGTATTCGCAAATTTGTTTTTGTTTTGTTTTTTGGTGTTGCGTAGCCTTATTTCAATATGATCCATTTCCCCTACAATTCTATAGATTATAAAAGCTGCCCCTAGGCTCCACCCAGCACATGAAGAAAATGAAGAGTACCTGCTACACTCTGTTAAGAGAACATGCCTATCATGCTGGAAATATTATAATCGTTGTGCTCTTTTACTTTACATGTTTGTGTCTTATTTCCCCTAAGTAAATTACCAACTCTTTAGAGCATGGACTGAGTCATATACAATAGAACCTCTATAAGTTGACCACCCAAGTGACTGTAAGAAACTGGTCAATGCATAGAGATGGTCAACATAAGGAACTATGCCTGCTGTACTCATATGTACATGTGGTGCATGTCTGGTCTATGAAAATGAGGTCAACTTAGGGAGGTGGTCAGAGGTTCTACTGTAGTTCTTTGTTTCCTCCACAGACCCTCAAAGAGAGTAGTTACTCAACCATTATTTATTGATAGAGACTGATAGAAATCCTTCAAGCTTCAATGATTAAACCCAGTATCACATTCAGTGACTGGGAAACAATATGGAAGAGGAAAGGTATTGAGATTAAACCTTCAGGTAGTTGGCAAACCCTATAAATGGGGTGCTGGACCTTGCTTCTTGGGGACTAAATATAGCTGGAGGAAAAAATGGTCCATTGGAACTTTCCATCAAGGCTGTTAGGGTAGGTAGGGCAGAGTGCCCAAATTCCATGGGAACCAGAGTAGACTCCAAGCTGGGAAAATACTCATGAGCAAGATGGCATCATTTTTGTAAACCCTGGAAGCCTTATGAAATAATGTAAGATGGCCTGGAATCCCAGTTTCTTGCAAAGAACTCTACTCTATCCAGAATCTCACACAACTCCAGACTCTCTGGCATAGGAAGCTGAAGAGGGTCCTGGGAGTCCTTCGTTGTAGTTGATACCAAGAGAATGACTGTTCCCATTTTCTTTGTTGTACAATAAACACCCAAGACTTTATAGCATAAGACAACTACCATTTTGGTTTGCTTTCAAATTCTACAGGAATTCAGGCACAGTGGGGTTGGGTCTTCTCCTCTCTGTGATGTCTTGTGCTTCCAAGGAGGCTTCTGCACTCACATGTCTGGTGACTGGGCTGGGGGGTCTGAGAACCAGCCAGTACATGTCTATTTGGCCTCTCCATGTGTGTTGGGCTCTCTCAGAACTGAGTTCTGAGAAAAGGCTTTCTAAGAGGGAGTCTCTACAGAGCAAGCCTTGGGAGAACACCACATGGAAACCACATTCATGGCCTTTTCTGTCAGAGCTCTTCCATCAGGCTCTGTTGGTCACAGCAGAAGCAAGAGAAAGCCTCACAGACCCAACCCCTTGATAGTAAGAGTGCCAAAGAATGTTGGAGCCACACTTTACAAGCCACACTGATCAAGTAGATACTATCTCTACTAAGTTTGAAGATAATATCTAGAGCCACCAGAAGGCTAGAAATAAGCTAGTGACCGACCTGGGTGGAAGAAGACAGGTGCGGTAGGGGATGGTCTCAGCAAACTCCCTGGGATTGTCTCTCAGGATATGTCCACCCTGCCCCAGGGGAGGCGCCCAGAGAATTCTCAGTGGCTGGCAAAGCTTTACAAAGGAAAAGAGGCCCCTTGTCATCATTCTGCCCACCCCACCTTGGTTGCTATTTCTCTGGAACACGTCTTCACCCCCAAACTACCCTCTAGCAAAAAATCTGCTCCCACAAAGCATGCTGCTGTGTCTCATTGTTCCTCTATTAAGATACATCATTCACCAACACTACGCTTCTTAAAAGATACCCTCAGCTGTCACTTACATAAGGGAACTTGGCAAAAACAGATGGAGCACTCCAGCAGCGCCTCTGCCTGGGGCAGTATATGCTAATGTCTTGGCACAGGCACCTTGAGCTGCTTTGTTCCCCAGCAAAGTTCCCTCAGCTGGAAAGCTCCAAGGTGTGAGCAAGATCACAGAAAAGTGAGCAGAGGAAGCTGTTCCTTTCTCCTCCAGATTATAAAACCACCCTCTCATCGATCAAATGGTTGGAGAAATCTGTAGAGCTACTCCCTAAAATCAGCAGAAGAAGGAAGCACAATGCTGTCTAAAGGAAGAGGCTACACACAGAAAGAAGGAACACGCTACCAGGATGAAGAAGAAAAGGGCATTTGTGAGGGAATGGCAGGTAGAAAGACGGGAGGCAGGAACGTGCCAGCTTTGTTCCCCAGTACAGCAGGATAGCTGGTCCAGAGTGGAGTTTCTGGTTTTGGAAAGAGGCCATTTGTGATTTTGCCTGCTCAAATGACACTCCCCCTGCATTTGGGAAGCAGCTTCATCGCATTTGGTTCACCATAGCCCTGGATGGCCAAGCGACACAGGCCTGTCTGATCCTACAGACTGTCCTTTTGACATGGGTGACTGATCCAAGGACAGGTAAATGACCAGGCCAGGCCAACCAGAGCCCATTCTCAAGAATATTTCCAACTGGAGTGAGTGGGGGAGCTCTTTTCACTCTGTTCTCAAGAGGAGAGGCAGGAGAACGTAAGGGCTCTTCAGTCAAAATAACTCAAGTTCCAAATCTCTTTACTGGGTTTTCAAGCTTAGAAAGGTTTCTCACCAAAGAAGGTTTCTTCATTTGTAAAATGAAGATAATCTTACCCACCTCAGAGGTTCATGCTATGGATTAAACAAGACCACCAATTGACATACCTTATACAATGCTTGGCACTAACTGAGAGTTCAACAGATAATTGTTCTTCCTTTAAAGATGGCAGTCCAGAGCTGCCAACATCACAGCACCAGCTTTAGAGGACTGGACAGCCTGAAAGTTAAGTCAGTCTTCAAAGGAAGCAGGAATGAGAGTAAATTGAGCACCAGTAAAGTAAACAACAACCCAACCTTCCTTCCTACAGCTTGGTTATAGGAGTCAGTATAGTCATCTTTTTAAAATTTAAGCTGACTTGGCGGCACTGTAACTCAGTGGTAGGGCGCCGGCTACATACACAGAGGCTGGCGGGTTCGAACCCAGCCTGGGCCAGCTAAAAAACAACAATGACAACTGCAACCAAAAAAATAGGCAGGCGTTGTGGCAGGCACCTGTGTTCCCAGCTACTTGGGAGGCTGAGGCAATAGAATCACTTAGCCCAAGAGGTTGAGGTTGCTATGAGCTGTAACGCACAGCACTCTACCCAGGGTGACAGCTTGAGATTCTGTCTCAAAAAAAAAAAACAAAAAAAAAAATTTAAGCCAACTTGATTTTGATTTCTGTTAATGGCACCTGAAAAATACTTGAGTTGCATTTTTTAATGCAAAAATAGACTATATTCATAAGGTATTTCCCTAATTATAAAATCAACCCATTGAAACAATAGTAGAATTTTTAACCATTCTCTTTCCCCGAAAATCACTTGCTAAGCTCCCCAGAATGGAAGTCCAGCTAGAGGAGGGGCCAAAAAGGAGGAGTCAAGATGGGGATATGGGCTATAGATATAGAGGAAAGGATTAAGCAGCCACCAGCCTTGTGGCCCTCAAATCCTAAGGATTCCCCAATCCCCTGACCTCCACTCTAAAGAACCAATGAAAGCCCACTCAGAATTCCATATCCCAAATCATAACCAAAATCAGAGAGGCAGAATCCTCATAAGAAACCAAATGGAAAACCCACACAGATGGGAGAAGAATGCCTACTCTAATGTTACTCTGGGGAAACAAATGTGATAAACATAAATGGGAAGAAAATATAATTATTTGCAACTGGTTTCAGCTCTACACCTGGAAAACCAAAGAGAATCAAATTAAAACCAAAACAACCTGTTAAAATCAATAGGCAAATTCAATAAGATAGCTAGCTATAAAAATGTATGTATGAAATTCAATAGCTTGCTACACACCCACAACCAATTTGAAGACATAATAATAATAATAAAAGAAAAACATTCATATAAATAGCTGCTATCCAAAAAAGTTAAAAACAAAATAAAACAAAACAAATAGCTAAGTATAAACCTAATAAGAAATGTGCTAAACCTATATGAAGAAAAGTTTTTAAATTGTAAGGAAGCCCTTCCATAACTTTTTAGAGTCTAGCAGATGATAAGGCAGAGTCGGAGAATAGATGTGGGACCAGAGAACAGAGATCACAGACACTAGGCAAAAGAGAGGCATGGAAGAGGCAGGAAGGCAGAGCCTGCGAAGGCAAAAGAGAGGCATGGAAGAGGCAGGAAGGCAGAGCCTGCGATTCTGCTGGGGCTAACGGGCGTGTGGCTGCAGGTGCCTTTCCTGGCCTCCCCACCCCAGCCCCTGACTGGACATGGGTGAGGCAGAGCTGACCTGTACCTACCCACTACCCATCTCTGAGGCACCTCTCCTCCCCTGGGGTCACATTATACTCCAGGTTCCCGAGATTTTTTTTTTTTTTTTTTTTTTTTGAGACAGAGCCTCAAGCTGTCACCCTGGACAGAGTGCTCTGGCATCACAGCTCACAGCAACCTCCAATTCCTGGGCTCAAGCGAGTCTCCTGCCTCTGCCTCCCTAGTAGCTGGGACTATAGGCGCCCGCCACAGCGCCCGGCCATTTTTTGGTTGCAGTTGTTGTTGTTTGGCGGGCCCAGGCTGGATTTGAACCTGCCAGGTCAGGTGTACATGGCTTGCGCCTTAGCCCGTTGAGCCACAGGCGCAGAGCCCAGGTTCCCGAGATTTAGGGGCAAACCAGGGACTGAGCGAGCCAGCGAAGATAGGTGCTAGACAGCAGAGGCATCACCGTTAAAAGAAGCAACATCTATCCCAGAAACCAGAACCCCCATCTCAGCTCCCCAGTGCACGTTTTCACTTTCAGGAGCCTGTATCTTGCCCCTGGGAGAGAAGAAACTCGGGGCAAATATCCCTGTGCCCAGTTTCCTGTTGATCATTTTGAATCAACCAATTACCCAAATCACAACTGGTGCACTGGGATCCTTTCAAAGAAATAATTTTATAACTCTCAACCACACACATACTGCTTGAGTACCAAATTGTATGAAATGGAAACAGAACTAGGGTTTGAATCTTCCATTTGGAGGTGGTTTCTTCTCCACAGCCCTCAGTAGGTATCTTGATAAATATATGTCTGCTTGTTTGATATGAAAAGTATGAGAAAAGGGGCCAGTAATCTCCCAACCTGATCCAGGCACCTGAAAATCTCTGCCTTAGCTCATTCCTGTGGGCTGAAAATACTGAAGTACTCCTTTAAAATGCAAATATCATCTAAGAAGGTTGACACATAAATCATTGTCTTTCGTTAATCTCACAGACCACAGCAGTTTATCAATCGCTAATTTTTTTCCATGCTACTCGCTAACTGGAGACGTGTCTAGACTAACTGAATAGGATGGGGGTAGGGAGGGCAGAACACCTGTGTTTTCACCTACAATGCCAGGAGGGACAGATTATCAATAAAATCCTGAGGTTCCATACATCCTGCTATGATCTCAATGTGTTCCCCCCGCCCCCAACCACCGCCAAAACTTCATGTGTTGAAACTTAGCCACCAATGAGATTACATTAAGAGACGGGGTCTGTTTAGGAGGCGATTAAGTCATGAGGGCAGAGCTCTCATCAATGGGATTGGTGCCCTTATAAAAGAGGTTTGGGAGAGTGGTGTGCCCTTCCCTCAGTCTTGGAGTTCTCAGCCTCCAGTGAGAAATAATTTTCTGCTGTTTATAAATTACCCTGTCTATAAATAGCAGCCCCCATAGAATAAATGATCCCCACTTCCATCAGAGGGTAAACCCTACCTTGTACATGCATCTTGGGAATCCTGGCACAATAGAGTCCCACCCCGTCCCATCTCTGGCATTTTAATCCAAATCTCTTTGTTCTGTTAGGCAGCTGTTTGGGGTATTTTTACTCATTTGACAGGTGGATCTTTTTGAAGTTCTCATTTAAAATAATTTGATGTTCAAGCTGTATGTGTGTGGTTGAAAGTCATAAAATGATTCATCTGAAAGACCTCTCCTTTTCTCTCAGATACCAATTGAAGTGTGTAGCAGTTCCCCGGAGCAATGCTTGCTGCCTGGAAAACCCTTTTTCAGCAATGCGTTGCCACCATCGCTAAATTGAGTTATTTCAACAGCCTTTGATCCTCTTTTTTTTTTTCCTAAGTATGCATATGAAAACTGAACAGCAGCATAATTTAATTCTTCAAGATTTGCTTTTTAATCACCAGGGTGATTCTTGTGGGGTACAGAGAGTTGACCCCATTTTCTCAAGTTGAAATTGATTTAGGTCAAATAATTCTCGGAATTTGAATTAGGTAGTTTTCTCCTTATTGGGATGAACTTCAAACTTCATTTTCCAGCACCTGGGAACATCTGTGCTACCTAGAAATCACAGATGATTTGCAGAAATTCAATGTAGGCAAAGAAGGTACTCGCAACTCACTGAATTCTATCAGCAGAATTCTTTTTTTCTTTTTTTTTTTTTTTGAGACAGAGCCTCAAGCTGTCATCCTGGATAGAGTGCTGTAGCATCACAGCTCACAGCAACCTCCAATTCCTGGGCTCAAACGAGTCTCCTACCTCCGCCTCCCAAGTAGCTGGGACCACAGGCGCCCGCCACAACGCCCGGCCATTTTTTGGTTGCAGCCCTCATTGTTGTTTGGTGGCCCCAGGCAGGATTCGAACCCGCCAGCTCAGGTGTACGTGGCTGGCACCTTAGCCCGTTGAGCTACAGGCACCAAGCCTATCAAGAGAATTCTTCATGGTGATCTGAATTGGTGTTGAGATACAATTGTGTTAGGTGTTTGAATTTCTTTTGCAAAAAGGAAAATGAGATGATTACCAAGGACTAAAAATGTAATCAAAATAACACAACCATTTTGCTGTTGAATAAGAAATCTTTCTGTAAACACTATGGCATATTATTCCAGAATGGAAATATTTACAAGGGACTATATTGAAAACTATGTCATGGAAACTTAAGAGCTTTCTTCCCTTTAACTCAAATGTGCACCCCAGCATTATTGTCTCATTATTTATTCAATGACCAAGGAACAAATATATCTATCTATAATAAAACACCCTACTTACGTCAAGGTATTTATTCACACAGGGATCAAGTATGAGTACATAAATATTTCCATATGGTTTGTCAATTATCTTTCATAATAAAAATACCAGCTTAGGTTTCCCAACAGAAAAGGATCCTCTAAAAATCCAGATGATTAAAGAAAGCAAACAAAGGATAGACTTAATAATCAAAGACCTAAGACCAGAAACATGTCAGGTGAGCCAGCAGCAGCTCTGCCCGTCAGCTGCCTGCAGACTTGGCCTTCGTTTATTTGACCATCTGGGCACTCAATGAATTGAACGCATGGCTGCTCAGTCCTCCTCTCTCCATCCCAGTTCAAGATTCTTTAGGAGGACAGGAAAGGGCTAGGGTAGACGCCAAACCTAAGCCCCATGCAGTGTCAGTTTCAGGGAAGTTTTAGGGATTCCAACTGGATCAGGGTCTCAGAAGAGCTGTACTTCCCCCACCAAGCCAACGGAAACATCACAGCAGGAGAGAAAAGACTGAGACATTCTTACATCAATTCAGTCAACACTTCCTGAGCACCACTTCTGTGCCCAGCACTGTGCTTGACCTTGCAGACAGGAATTCCAGATCAAGGATTCAGGCTTGAGGTAACACAGGTCACATGCCAACACACATTAGGCATTCAGTATTTATTAAATGAAGAACTGGCTGAAGAGGAGGGCAGTGAGAATGCAAAGAATAAACAGAAAGGCACTGAACTAATAGTAATCACACAGAATACATTTGCAGAATTACTAACTGGTAAGGCGGGGAAGTGAAAGGGAAAGTGACCGGGCATGGAGGCTCATGCCTATAATCCTAGCACTCTGGGAGACCAAAGCAGGAGGATCACTTGAGCTCAGGAGTATAAGTGTACAGTGAGCTATCGCTGCACCACCGCACAGCCTGAGCAAGAGCATGACCCCATCTCTACCAAAAATAGAAAAATTAGCCGGGTGTTATGGTGGGCACCAGCAGTCCCAGTTACTCCTGGTTCAAACACAGGAGTCTGAGTTTGCAGCAAGCTCGGCTGATACCAAGGCACTCTAGCCTGGGCAATAGAGCCAGACTCTGTCTCCAAAAAAAAAAAAAAAAAAGGAGACAAGGGGAGTCTAATGTCCTGTGGCTTCCCAGATGCCACACACAAATGACAGTCTCCCAGTTTCCTCTGAGAACCTCCATCTCAGAGTCAGAGGTGGGGTGGGAAGGAGATGGGCATGGGATGGGCACTCAGGGACTGGCCCAGTTACTCATCCCTGTGGCTATGCACAAATGAAAGGGCAGAAAGAAGCCAGGGAGGAGTCTGAGAAAGCTTCCCACTGGAGCATAAAAATGCCCAAATGTATCCTCAGTCTAAAGATGTCTGTGCTGGAAGTTCCTTCAGATGAGATCGCTAGACCACCGCTTCCCAAATCCCTTTCACCCACGGCCACTTTCAGAATGTTTGTCTTCTTCATTTTACTCTTGTATCTACCATTTTCTTGATATTTTTAAATCAATTCACTTTTTTTTTTTT
>CAUYRH010061727.1:0-19541 GCA_963574655.1 Perodicticus potto
CTCACAAAGTAATGAGAAAGTCTCTTGAATGTTATCGCAATCAGGTTGATGAAAATATCTCTGATTGTATCTGAAGCCCGTACACTGTACCCCATGACTGAATTATTGTACACAGATATGATTCAATAAAAAAAAAAGAGAGAGCACAGCAACCAGGTCGGGGAGGCTGTGAGAGAGAGATGGGGGAGGGGGAGAGATTAAGGGAGAGAGAGAAGGAAGCTGTTCTGGGGAACAGCCTGGCCCTTCCAGAAGCCCTGTTGTACAGCTCTGCTCAGAGTCCCGTGAAACCTCTCTGAAAATGCATGTCTCCTCCTTTGTTTGAAACTCGTTTGAATGAACTTCTGTTCCTTGGATTCAAGAAACCAGAATCAGATGTATTTAATGTTGTGCCAAGTCAGAGCCAACCTCTCAAGATTGGGGACACGGTGCCGTGTGTTTCATGTGCTACTGACGCTTCTCTGAGGATCAGTCCGGACTGGAGTTTAGTTTTGGTGCACGTGTTTGTGCCTCTGGACAGTCTAGTAGGTGAGACAAAATAGTCAAGCACAAACAATAGAAAAATAACCTGAAAAACTGTGTTCAGATGTGCTGAAAAAGGCTAAGAACAATACTAATAACGTAAAAAAACGAACTGAAAGTCCCAAATATCCTACTGATAGAAGTACCTGACATATTCTGGGGACATGCGTATGACACAGCCAAAAGGAACATGCATTTGGGGTAGATTCTAGGAAGAGAAAATTGTGTCCTTTTAGGCAAAAAGCAGAGGGGAAAACCAACAAAATCTAGGTTTGATTTTTGACTCCACCATTTATTGGCTGTGTGACCTTGAATAAGGTACTTAATGTCACTGAGTCTTAATTGTATTTGTAAAATTGCATTGATTTATAATTTTGCTTACAGAGTGGTGAGGATTAAATAAGATATATGCAAAAAGAGGGGCATTGAATGAATAATGGTTTTTGTTTTTTTCTGAAACTTAAAGAAAAGGCTTAGTGTCTTCATTATGGAAGCTTATTTCTTTGTCAAAATCTATTGAGAAGCTGATGACATGGATTTTTTTAAATAGTAGGGCTTTTTTCTTTTTTTTTAAATACAGAGAAACTCAAAGAATTTAATAAGAAATCTCTCTGACGCATTTCTGAAAGCCAGTTTGATGGCCCATGCTAATGCACCCATTTTTCTGAGGAGGAAGGAGTTTCTTGAGAAACATGAAATTCAAAACCAGATAGCAATGGTATACTTGAAAATGAAATTATAGAAAATTTGAGAGAAATATGCCAGACTTTCTCGAGCTTATTGGCAGGGCCTGTGGCTGTTGCTGACCAGTTTATCAGGGCCACCGATAAACTATTGAATGGTGTGACTGTGGGATCTGATAAAGTATTTGTTATTTTGTTTTGGCAGTAAGTTCAAATGTTCAACAACAAACTTCCTATGAGGATATCCATAAGTGGTTTTCATTATGCAATTTCAAAACTGTATTTGTGCTTAACCACTTTAAAAACGCATTAGGCTGTGATCATTAATAATACTTTAAGCTCATCCCAGCCATTTCTGATATTAATCTACGTATGTGCTAATTCCTCAGCTGCTGCTCTTGGCAGTTGAATCCCTCGTTAAGTCCTCACCCACTTCATTTGTGAAGACAGGTGGAAGATAATTGCTGAATATGTATTTCTTTGTCCTCTCTCCCCTAAATTTCATTGTCATGCTTAAAGATGCCAACTGCCCTTGACGTTTGTCCCTGTGCTCATGACAACATTTTTATTAAGGGCCAAAATAATATCTACAAGGAGACACTCATTATTTACTGTTCCTTCTGCCCTTCTGACGTGCTGCATCCTCTTTCTATAATCTGACTAATTTTTCCTGGTACAAAAAGTCATGGTGCATTAGTAAGAGCAGGATTCAAAGAGATGCAAACTAAAGAGGGAAAGAAAGGCGGGCACTCTGCAAAAACCCAGTCATTATTGCCAGATGTGTTTTGATTTGGGACAATTTAGCAGAAAACCTTAAGAACACCTCCCCAAGGCACGAAGACAATGTGACGTAAAGCTCCACGTGTAACAAGTGTGGTCAGCTGCACTAGGGGATAATTCACCCTACCAAATAATTAGAAAATAACTAGAGAGCAAAGAATCAAGTTTAGTCTGAGGGATGTATGTTAATTTCAAGATGACCAGATTAGAAGGTGATTAAATGAAGAAATATGGAACAAGATCTGCTGATCTTGTTACAGGGTCAGAAGAAAAGAACATGTGGGTCAAAGGGAGAGTGATCATCTGTATCTATGCAAGAGAGGACAGCCCGGGGCTGGAGGGCTTGTAGCATGCTGTCAGCATGGTACTCAGGCCTAAGAGCGCTCTGACTTGCATCCTCTTTGTAAATTCATTCAGCAAAAGTTATTGAACTTTTCTCAGGACCATGCACTGTGCTAGGCCCAGGGCAAGTTGGAAGATGATGAATAAGCTCCCTGTCTACTCCAGTTCCCTTGGTTTATATAAACAAAGCCTTTTCCTCCTGCGTCTGACAGTGTCTAACATACCAATCAGTTTATGTGTTCTTTCTTTATTTTCTCTTCTCTCTTTCTCATCTCTATCTTCATGATAGCGTATCATGAAGATGAATATTTTTATCCAGTGTTCTTAGTCTACTGGTGTATCTTAAGGATCTAGAATACTATCCAGGACATGGTTGGTGCTCAGTAAATTTTGTGAATGAAGGAACCGGAAATAAACAAGTAAGGAGCTAAAGCTATATAATAAAGAAAGCTACAAGGAAGAGAAAAAAAAACATCCAGAGGACCCATTCTCTGTGCCCATACAAGCCACTGTGACGATTTCCATTTTGGTGTATGTCTTTCAACCTATAAAAATTTACAAATGTGTTATTTAATGTCTTCTATTTCAGAAGCTGCTTTTTTTTCTTACTTAACAATATATTACATATCTATTCCCAGTTATGGCTTCAAGTATACTATCATTCGGCTTATGCCCTAAATCCTTTTTCTTTTTTTTTTTTTTTTTTTTTTTACATCATAGCTGCATACATTAATGTATGCAAACAGCTTTCTCTGTTTGGCAATCAGGGGGTACAATGTGCTGGTTTCATATACAATATGAAATATTTTCATCAAACTGGTTAACATAGCCTTCAAGGCACCCTCTTAGTTATTGTGTTAAGACATTTATATTCTATGTTTAGTAAATTTCACATGCACCCTTGTAAGATGCACCATAGGTGTGGTCCCACCGATTACACTCCCCCCCACCATTCCTCCACTCTCCCTTTCCCTCCCTCTTCCCTTTCCCCATATTCTTGTGCTATAATTGGGTTATAGCCTTCATATGAAAGCCATAAATTGGTTTCATAGTAGGGCTGAGTACACTGGATACTTTTTCTTCCATTCTTGAGATACTTTGCTAAGAAGAATATGTTCCAGCTCCATCCATGTAAACGTGAAGGAGGTAATTCTTAAAGCAATTCACTACGGATAAACAAGGTTTTTACATTGTTTTCTATTACTGATAGTACTATGTTGAGCTCTTGTATATTATTATCTTAACACACTTATCTTAGATTTTGTACTTAGAATTAATTCCTAAAGGTAAATTCACTGTTAAATAGGTATGTACATCTGTATTTTAATCCACATTTTCAAATAACCTCTGGGAGTACACAATTTGTACTCCTTATACCAGAGAAAGAAATCTATCCATTTCTCTCCACACCTAACAACTCTTAGCATTATGATTCTTCTTTATGTTTGCCGACATGATAAGGAGAATTTGGCCTTCACCAGTGTCTTGATATACATATCTTCGGGTTTTTTTTTTTTTTTTTTTGCAGTTTTTGGCCAGGGCTGGGTTTGAACCCACCACCTCCAGCATAAGGGGCTGGCACCCTACTCCTTTGAGCCACAGGCGCTGCCCCATATCTTTGGTTTTTATGAAGGTTCAACCTTACTTTATGTACATGTTAGCCATTCACACCGTGTATGTGTATTGCTTGTTCTCGTCTTTTGTTCATTTTTCCACTGTAGTAGAATATTATTAAACATTTATTATGAAATCTACAGTTTTTCCTCATTGGCCCATATTGAAAAATTCAATATAGGAGGCCTAAAAACATAAAGTATTTATTTCCAGAAGAAGTAAAAAGTCTACATGTAGGCAGCAATACAGCATCACATTAGTCATTTGAGAATAGCGGTATATTCCTAGGAATTGTTGCATTCCAGCTTCAGGTATCTACTCCAATGCAGCTTTCTCTGTTTGGCACAATATCCACTGTTCTAAGACTTGATGGCAAGGCCATCACTGGAATGGCAGGGAGATGGCACCTGTGCTGTTTGGAGAGCGATTAAAGAACAGTTCGTGTAAATGGGAGCAGCTGGGATGCGGTTCCCTCCGCCATGCCGTCTGGACTCAGAGCACTGAGCCGTCACAGCGCTCAACATTCTGGGCACGCTTGGGAACTGGTGTGTTGCCAACTGTGCCTAGCCACTGCCAGGACGGAAAGCCCAATCTCCCTCAAACTGCAGCTTTTTTGCCAATTTGGGAGCAGTGGCAGGGAAACTCATTGATGCTAGTCCCATGTGGCTCTGTGTCTGATGCAGATTGTTCAAATCTCTTGGTCCCACCAGAAAACCTATGAGCCTGATGCCAGATTGCCTCCTGTGTGCCATTTTGGCTCCTATGACTTTGCCAAGCCTGTCCTCCTTCCTGTTCTGTCCTTGGAGAAATGTCTGAAAAGGTCCCTTTGAAGGACAAGCACAATCTTAAAATATCCCAAGAACATCAACATCCTGCCATAAAACCACCGCCCGTTGCCCGTGCACCTCCTCTCCAAGGACAGTGATGAGCCAGGCAGTAAGCCACGCCTGGAAGCTCACAGGGTTCTGGTCTGATAAAATCACAAGGGGGAAGAAAAGTCTGGAGTTGAAATCGTCCCCATTTTTTTTTTCTGCTGCCGTTTCTTCCCTTCCCTTCTTTGTCCTACTCCTTTGTCACATCCATCTTTGGCTGAAAGTCCTGTCACTCAGGGGGCACTTGCCTCTCATCTTTGCCACTAACATTCCCTGGGCTGTGGTGGTGGGGGTTACTCTCTCGTTCCGGAAATGGCATTCCTACTTTATTTTAGTCCAAAAGGTCCATTTCCGCACATGGCCAGATTTGTCTGTAGATTTTTCAAATAGAAACTGACTTAAATTTACTGAAAATTTTAAAATGTTCCCAGCAGCAGATGACTAGGAAAATTTTTTGATGCCCTTAAACAACTGAATCTGAGGCTTTTTTGAAGAAAATGTGAGCTGAAGAGTCATAACCCACACAATTTCATCCCAGGATTTAAAAACCAAAAGAATGGTTGGTTGTACATTTTTTTTTTCATGCATGTGTTAAAGGTGCAAACATATTTTGGGATGAATATCATAACTGGGATCAATTTCTTTCAAAATAAAAGATACAGATTATACGCAAAACATATAATTTATATATTGGAATAAAAAGTCGACATCTACGTGCTTATTTGAGGTTAATGAATTCGCACAGCCAACACAAAAGTGGGCTTCTCTTCTTATTCTGCGTATTTAAGGTTCATCCTTCCCGGTTTTGACTTTACCTTCCTTGAGACAGGAAAGCTTTTTAGGGTTTTACTTGTCATCCTTTCAAGACCGTGCAGGCATCTATTCCAAGGCTATTATTAAAATTGCTGAAGGCGTCCTCTCACATCCTCTTGCAGATGAGAAGAGTCGTTTCCCTTTCCGTAGACTCTTGTTCCTTATTTGGAAGCACTCAGTAATAAACGAAGGAGGAAGTGGCAGCCGTGGGCCCCCTCTGAAATGGCTGAGCCCTGTGCAATCTGCTGGCAGCAAAATCAACAAATAAAATTATGCTGGCGATGACACATCAGTCACACATACACTCAGGAAGCAGAGAAAGGCCATCCACTCTGGGACTCTATAACAAAGCGCATAGGAATGTCTCTTTCTGTCTAACATGAAGGCTTAACCCTGCTTAGTAAGCAGCCACACCGTAGGGCGGTATGGTCAGAAGAACCCCATTGTGGTTCCAATGTGAAGGTCAGACGCCTTCAAGGTGGCTGGGGCAGTGGGGCGAGGCTCGGAAGATTCTTGCTGAGGCCCGCAGTCAGTGTCTCTCTGCCTTCCACATGCATCTCGTCCACCTTAGGCCCAGAGTCCTGTCACCACCTTGGCACCTGCCTCTCACCTGCACAGCCGACATTCCCTGGCGTACGGCAGTAGAGGTGACTCTCACCTTCTGGAAATGCCATTCATACTTTCCTCCAAAATGCACGTTTCCAGACAGACAGGACCAGGTTTGCCTATAGATTTTTCAAATAGAAACTGACTTAAATACACCAAAAGTTTTAAGATGCTCCTGGCAGCAGATGACTAAGAGGATCTTTTTGATGCCCTCTTCTCATCGCTGCCACTGGGTGTGAACTCACTCTCACCTCCTTTCCAACGCGTCCTCTTGCTTTTTCTTTGACATTTATGGCCCACTTTAAGTCCTTCCTCATTCAGAGAGCCCTCTGAGAAAAAGTATGGGTTTACAGCCAGAGACAATGCCATTTCTTCGGCCACGAACGAGCAAGTACCCTAAGGTCCTCAAACCTGGATAACGAGGGTCAGAAAAATACCTGCTTCTCAGGGTTGTTGTACAGATTACCAGGTAAGATTGAATGGCAATAGTTAAAGATGAACAAATGGGATCTTTGTACTAGTCTCTCTGCTTTTATGTATGTTTGAGCATTTCTACAACAAAAATCTTTCCATGAAAGATGTTGTATATAAATCAACTAGCAGAGTAGACAATTCCGACTTCCCCTTGTCTTCCCAGTGTTTGAATCTTCACTCTCTTCCTCCTCCTCTGAGCTTTCATTGTACTTATTTCTTTATTTCTACTCATCAGTTACACGTGTATCCCAGGTAGCAAATATTCCAAAGGCAGCTGGGAGCCCAGGACCCCTGTCCCCATCCTCGGCCTCTCTGAGCTCCTTGGTGAGGCTCTCCAGGAAGATCTAGCAGGAGCCTTCTCATCCCCGAGGCTCTACCTCCGGCCCCCGGTGTGGGCGCCCCCGAGCTCAGCCCTACCACAGCACCTGTGGGACTCCTTTCTCCCAAGTGATAGACCTAAATTTTTTCTTTGGGCACATATCCTCATTTTGTATTTTTAGATACTTCACTCCGATAATGAAAAAAAATAGATCAAAAGGAATAAGCTAACTTTTCGCCAGCGCCTAAAGCAGAGCTAGTCTAAGGAGTTCCCTCCAGGCTGCTGGAGAGATGGCCCCTCTTCCTTCGCTCTTCTTAGGGACCAGGGATCTCAAGGAATAAGCCAGAAAATAGCAGAGCATGGGAGCCAAGAGCAAAAGAGAGAGCTCTTCAAGAGACTGATCCCTTCTGTCCTCATTCCTTGCCACAGTGGCCCAGGGGATGGTCTCTTTCTTGACACCGTCTTTCTGGGAGGAGGCAGAATGTAAGGTGGGGTAAAACCACATATTTGCTTGCTGTAAGAAACTAGGGAGAAAGTATATAGTGTAGATCACAGGGTAGTGAGATAGGAAATGTGGTGTTGTAATAAGCAGCAGGACTCCATTTTTTGATGTCTGATGGCTAGCCACATGGAAGCTTCGCTGTTCCTCGGCCTCTGCTGCTCCACCCCTGGCAAGCTGATGAGAAAGCAGGAGCTCCTAACTTCAGCAACAGTGCAACATTCAAACAATATGTGGTATGTAGAAGCCCCGCCCTCCTGCAGGGACTCTCCCCCCAGGCCCACCCCTGACCTCAGGCCGGTCTCCCTTCCCTCTCTCTTAAGACATTTTCAGACCAGTTTGGAGGCCTTTCCTGCCCTTTCGAGACAAACCCTGACTGAGTAAGTAATAAGCCTCTTATACTCTTTGGCATATGTGTAGCATCAGAAATCTCAATATCAGAACCAAATTTGTGGTGAGGGTCCCATATCTCAAGAGTGGCTTCCATAGAAATAAAAGTGAGGGGCCGGGTGCAGTGGCTTACACCTGTAATCCCAGCACTCAGGGAGGCCCAGGCAGGTGGATTGCCTGAACTCAGGAGTTTGAGAGCAGCCTGAGCAAGAGCGAGACCCCATTTCTTTTTTTTTTTTTTTTTTTGACAGAGACTCAAGCTGTCACCCTGGATAGAGTGCCGTGGCATCACAGCTCACAGCAACCTCCAATTCCTGGACTCAAGCGAGTCTCCTGCCTCTGCCTCCCAAGTAGCTGGGACTACAGGTGCCGGCCACAACGCCCGGCCATTTTTTGGTTGCAGCCGTCATTGTTGTTTGGCGGGCCCAGGCTGGATTCGAACCCGCCCGCTCAGGTGTACGTGGCTGGCGCCTTAGCCCATTGAGCCATAGGTGCCAAGCCCGAGACCCCATTTCTAAAAATAACTGGGCGTTATAGCAAATGGCTGTAGTCCCAGCTACTTGGGAGTCTGAGGCAAGAGAATCTCGTGAGCCCGAGAGTTTGAGGTTGCTGTGAGCTATGACATCACTCACAGCACTCTATTGAGGGTGACAAAGTGAGACTCTGTTAAGAAAGAAAGAGAGAGAGAGAGACAGAAAGAAAGAGAGAGAAAGAAAAGAAAGAAAGAAAAAAAGAAAAGTGAGGAATGGATATTGGCTTTAGTTACTTCTGGGCAATGAGATTATGAGAGATTCATTTTTCTTTTTACTTATCAATTTACGCTAATGCAGTTGCAGCAAACTTTCTGTAGAGGACCATACAGTAAATATTTTAGTCTTTCTGGGCCATATGCTTATAACTATTCAGCTCTATTCAACACTTGACTTGTAGCATGGAAGTAATCAAAATCTGGCCTTCTGCTTAGATTGATGAACAGAAGGTTATTGGAATAACTGCATTTGTTTATATTTCATCTATACTGCTACACTGCACTTTATGTTTTGTTTATGTTTCATCTACACTGCAAGTTCAGTGCTACCGTATCATAATTTATAATCCAGAATAAGAACGTGCATCCTAAAAGAAATCAATTGATTCCAGCTCTCTAGCAGCCATAGAATAACTCAGAGTATCTTGAAGATAGCTTCTGATGAATTCAATAAGGAATCATTGATTGACCATGAGGTGGTTTCCCTTCACTCTGGATTTAGACTTTCCTGCTTATTTCTGAGGACAGGGCCAGGACCTTTTAGGACAACTAGATGGGGCTGACCATCTGCAGAGGAGCCTTACTCTTTGTCCAGCCACTCTGGGGAGCTCCCAACATAATTCATATTTCATCAGGGGGAAATGGCGACCAGTCTTCCAAAATGCTGCATTGGCCCTGGCTATATTCAAGAGTCTTTCTCTAATCAGCAGGTTTGCTGTGAAGAAAACACCAAGCATTTCAGAAATTGTCTTCCTATGGGGAGTACAGTGCAGAGCAGGTGCTTGCATGCGGGAATGTCAGGGCTCAGAGTGAAGGCAATTATTCTCCCCCATGTAGCTCAGCAGGGAAGAGAAATTAGCAAGGAAAAGGAAGGCAGCTGCTCTTCCCCGGGTGTCACAGCAGCTGCGATGAGAGGGCACCAAACACACCTGGGCACATGAGCCCGTGCTGGCCCCGGCAGGCTTCGTGGGCCTGTGCTGGGATTCTGAGATGATTTGCAGAGACCTGTGCCAGGGGGGAGCTGGGGAAACACTGATCTCTTCTGGACTCCGTGCAGGAGTCGTAGGTGAAATCGGGTAGTTGATGCTACAGCATCTTACCCAGAAGACATTTTTCAAATACGATAGAGAAGAATAGCATTATATTCCCTCCCCTTCTACATGCTCATCTTTCCAGGCTCAGTTTTTAGCCAAATCAAGTAACAAAACAAATGGTGGTCTATTCCACTTCTTATTAGATAAGCCAAAAGATGGAGCTTATTAGATAAGCCAAAAGATGGGAGCAGTTAGGAGCTCCCAACTGCTCATCTAGTGGGAATGGGAAGCATTTCAATAGGATGGCCTCCACCCAGCTTTCTCTCGGTAAGGGCAGACAATAAGGAGCGCACACTGCCAATCTCAGCAGGAGCCCGGGGGTCAGGAAGGTTCAAGTTGCTCTTGGAGCTCAGTGTTGTGACACACTCCCAAGTGCCAGTGGCATGGTACAGTGTAAATGTTTCCTTGAACATGTGAAAGTCTAATCCAGATGTTCACAGATGGTGGGGGACTTTCCTCCACATGGTCATTCAGGGATCAAGGCTCCTCCTCCTCTGTGGCTCCTGACTCATCTGGGGCTGCAGAATCCTCTGCAGTCACTGCTGGACAGGGAACCAAGAAGGAAGGCACATTGTCTTATTAGCCACTCACACCTCAAAGGATCCCACAGATCCCTTCTGGCCATGCTCCATTCATGAAAATTAGTTTACATGGCCACACCTGGATGCCAGGTGACTGGGACATGCAGTACCTGTCTAGGCAGCCACTTCCCAGCAACAAACTGTCACTGTGGGTAGGGAGCGTGGAGCTGGGGGTCAGCTGGCTATTAGCACACTCACAGCTCCTCAGCCCCTCCCAGAGCTGCCGGCTGGTGCTGCCACTCATAGCCAGGACAACCGGCCCTCCCTGAGTTACTGCTTCATTTTGCCCTGTCCCTTCCTCTATCCTAACAGGTCCATCAGGTAGCATTTCTGCACCTGCTTTATTCTAAGCTGAAGGGAGTGGGGTAGGGGAAGTTCTTGGCAGGAAGTCTAGCCTGAGTATTTTAGCAGAAGTTGATAGCTGGGGAGGGGAGAGGGCAAGGTTAATGACTGTCCCTAGGAGAGGTATGGCTGCAAAGCTGAGGGGTGTGGCTGTCAGTGGGGAGGCAGTTCGATATAGTCTGTGAACTGAACTCTCCTCAAAGTCATTGCCCAGAGTTGACACTGCCAGAATTTCAGCTCCTTCACACCAAACATGGATAATATAGTAAACATATAAGAAAGAAAACCCCATAACAATCTTATTCCAGAATTGAATGTGACTGAAAAGCCCACTCTTATAAAGCCCACTCTGACCCTGGAACCACCAGTTTCTTCTGATCCATTTCAACACAATTCTTGATAAGTTTGTGTTTTAGGCTTTGCCTTTCTAAGGTCTTACCCAGGAACTTTACATTTCTAGGGCATTTTAAAACCGTTCCTATGTCTCTTGGGATTTAGTCTCTCTTTTTTCCTTAGAAAATTCTTGTGGTGTAGGTTCACAGAGCATGTGCAACAAGGTGTGTGATCCCCACCCCAGATCAGCACAAAGACCCAGATGTCCAAATGCCCGCAGTATTCCCATATACCCCTCTGTTCCAGCTCTATATCTAGATGTAACTTAACTAAGCTACTTCTCTCATCTCTTTCACAATCATCTCATCCAAGAAATTCCTATTCAAGGGATTTTGCTCTCTTACACCAGGCAATGGGCTGTTGAGATAGCATGAGACATATATACCTGGTCTTTATCATCGTTTCCTGACCCAGAGCTTTTAAAACCCTTGAGATTTCTTGAATGCTAGGATTGATAGAAGCATCTTTTGTTATTCTTGATAAGCCCCTATGATCCATAAAGTTACCTCAAAAGGTGACTCGTGGTGGGCCCCAGAGAGCTTCAGAATGGGGGCTGATTCCTAGAGGAACCAACCATGATGACAGGGTTGGAACTTCAGTCCCATCTCCTGAACTTTTAGGGAGGGGTGAGAGACTGAAGATTGAGTTTGATCACCAATGGCCAATTATTTAATGAATAAAATCTCAATAAAACTCCCTAAAGATAATGTTTGAAGAGCTTCCGGATTGGTGAACATGTGGAGGTGCTGGGAGGGTGGTGCGCCCATGGAGGCTCTGGGCTCCCTTCCTCCACACCTTGCCCCTACACATCCCTTCCATTTGGCTGTTCCTGAGTTGTATCCTTTATGATAAACCAGTAATCATAATTAAAATGTTTTCCTCTGTTCTGTGAGCTATTCTAGGCAAGTTACTGCACCTGAGGAGGCGGTTGTAGGAACACTCCCCAACTTTATACCTGGTCAGCCAGCCTTGCAATTGGCATATGCAGTGAGTGTAGCCTTCATCTTATGGGACTGGGTCCTTAACCTGCTGGGTCTGTGCTAACTCTGGGTAGAGTTAGAGCCAAATTGAATCGAAGGGTATTCAGTTGGTGGCTATAGAGTGGGAGAACTTGTTGGTGTGAGATGAAAATAAAATAAAATAAACAACCATCCATCATCCTTCTATCCCATTCCTTCCCTTCAAAAGCAATGGGTCACACAAGTTTTCTTCAAACAATAGTGATTAGAAACAATCACAGCTTACGTGGTCAAACAGTCCTTGGCGTAGAAAAAGGAAGAATCATCACAAATCCTCATACCCAGTTCCCAGCACCACATCCTTTTGAATCAGACGTCTTGACACCTTGTTAGAGATGATGGATGGGCCAGTGGCCAGGGGGCACCTGTTGCACAGGGCCACGTCCATTAGTGGAAAACAATCACTGCTCCTTAAAAGTCACATGTGTTCAAAAGGTGAAGTTCATCCCCATGCTTTCCTTCAGGAAAGAGGAAGAGTTTCCACTCCTAACATGCTGCCCACCATGGCTTTATTTTTTTGCCCTGATTGAGATCCAGGAGGACAGGGCTGGCAGGACTGAATGTGCTGATTGTGAGCTGTAAAGGCCATCATCCTATATTCAAAATCAGTCTCACCTTGGACTAGCTGTGTGATCTTGGAGAAAGTATTTAACTCTCTGTGCATTCATTTCTTATCTATAAAATGCAGATGATAACCTGCCTTATAGGGTAGTTGTGAGGATTAAAAGTGTTGACAGCTTCAAACACTCTGACCTGTGCCTGCCACATAATTCGTGTTGTGGAAGCCTTTGCTGTTTTGTAATGCATATGCTGTGCTAGGTCTGGTCTATCCACTCGTGGTGGGAAATCAGGAAGACTGTCAGGAGCCTCTTTTGTGCCCTTGCATACTTTCTGATGTCCATATCTTTTGTTGGGCTCACTTGAGCTTAGTTCTGTCCAGGGGGAGAGGAGTACCAGGGAGTGGTTACCTCTGTGTCTGGTGAATGGCAGGTGGCTCTACTCCTGATCCTTTGGCTCCTCTACACATATAATTTGCAGTTCAAATCCAGGCTTTATTTGAGAGTCCAACAGTGTTAAACAGAATGGCACACCCTGTTAATGGCGATAAGCCAGGAATGCCCTAAACAAACCAGGACACTCACATATGGTCACCCCAATTACTGCTGATTTTGATGATTAGCTATTTGGCTTGCTGCAGCCCCAAGGCAATAATTATGATGTTTAACACACCTCTTCACAGTGTACCAGGCACTTAAATACCATGTAACTTTTGAGTCCTTTCACCATCCTCATAAAACAGATTTTGTC
Source organism: Perodicticus potto (assembly GCA_963574655.1). Classification (NCBI taxonomy): domain Eukaryota; kingdom Metazoa; phylum Chordata; class Mammalia; order Primates; family Lorisidae; genus Perodicticus; species Perodicticus potto. Next base: position 13,397 of record CAUYRH010061727.1, read on the forward strand.
TAAGGCTATGGGAGTTTATTGATGTGCTAAAATAATAAAGACAGTAAATAGCTATTCTCTATTTTACCATGTTATGGCTGCCTCATCTTCCCAGGCTCTGAGAACCTTCAACAACTTTGGACAACCATTGGCTGAACTGTCAGGTCCACATGCTTTAGAGATTCCCTTTGCTCATCCAATCTCTGACCAGGAATGAGTCCAGGTTTTGTGCCCACAACAAGGCAAAAAACTAATTTTAAAAGTTATTAGTGAAAAGAAAGATGTGTGTGTGTGTGTTATTTATCTTTTCTTCTGGGCCATCACTTAGGGAAAAATGGTTTTTGGAAGGAGAAATTTTAAACTCTGGCCCTGCCAATCATCAGCTGTGATATAGAGCTTTATGCCCTAGTTCTCATGACTGTGATGCTCCTGGAATTGTGAACATTTCCTCATCTGTAAAAAGGAAATCATAATCTTTGGTTGTAGGGATTAAATGCTGGAAGAAAAGAGTTTAGCAAATAGCAGGTGTTAAAAATAGCTATATTGATGATGATAATGATGATGATTTTAATTATTACTCATAGGCCCAGAAGAATGAAACAGATAGATGAACAAAATGGTTGATCCAAAAATCGGCAACCCAGGAGGCCCTAAAATAAAATGTTCTGTGCTGTCTTATTTAAGCATGTAGCCTAGACTCGAAAAAATATGCAAAGATACATAGATAAAAATTTTTATCATTATGTTCTTTGTAAATGCAGAAAATAGGGTATCTGTGATTTGGCTAATTGACCATGGTATTCCTCACACTGAATTAGATGGGTGGTCTACTTATTTTGTATAAATGGAAACATTCCCGCATTCACTTACTTTGTGTAAATGGTTGCCAGAATTCTCAGTGAATTACCACCATGGAAAGATAAGGACCCATGAAGCCCCAGACCTGAGACAGAGGCAGACACAACCCTTGGAATGAAGGGGATTTTGAGCCCCCTAGAAGAAGGAACTTGCTACACAGCAGACATGTACACTGTAAACCTCCCTCTTAGACTTCTCTGTTGGAAGAGTCAGCAGGAAACTATGCCCCACTCCATGCAGAACTGCTAATGGCCCACACTTTTCAGGAGTGAAGATTTAGGTCCCCCCTCTGGCCAAAATGCTTGCAAAGAGTAAAGGAATATGGGACGAACAATAGAAGAAGGTAGTTATAAATGCCAAGGATAATCATGTGACAAGTTACAGAAATGAATACTATGAGAGTTATGAGCATTTTTTCACATTTTGATTTAAATAATTTGCACATTTAGCTAAAATAGCCTTTCTGGAGAGAACTATGGAGAATCCTCAAAGACCTAAAAGTAGACCTTCTATTTGACCCTGCAATTCCATTACTATGTATCTATCCAGAAGAACAAAAATCATTTTACCATAAAGATATTTGCACTAGAATGTTTTTTGAAGCGGAATTCATAATTGCCAAGTTGTGAAAGCAACCTCAGTGCCCATCAACCCATGAATGGATCAACAAACTGTGGTATAGGAATACCATGGAATATTATTCAGCCATCAAAAAGTTGGAGACTTTGCATCTTTTACCTTTACCTGCATGGAGTTGAAATACATTCTTCTTAGTAAAGTATCTCACAAATGGAAAAATAAATATCCAATGTACTCCATACTAATAGGAAATCAATATATAAACAATTACATGTTCATAAGAATAATAAAACACTATTATAGTCCAGTTCAAGGGTACAGGGAAGCAGGGGTGGGGGGAGGATGCATGGCAGTAGAAGGGAGGGCATGAAGTGAGATCTCACCTAATGTGCACATTGAGAGGATGTATAACACAGTCCCTGGGTGGGAGGCTCTTCTATAAATGGAACTTTATCCTGGAAGTGAGAACAATGTAACCTAAATATTGTGCCCTCATATTAATTTGAATAAAGCTAAAAAAATAATTTGCACATTTTATTAGCCAATGTTTTCTTCCCTTTCTTATTCTTTCAACATAACACGTGTTAATAGTAGTTAACCTGATAGCTCAGTATATAAATTACAAGCTATCAAAAAGGGAGCATGACTGAGAAGAAAAAAGAACATCAGCCAGTTGTGGGTAAAGTGACTTTGACTTTGGATTCTCTTTGTGGAGAGGGGTACTGTGTGTTAGCTGGATGAAAGACAGATGGATCATTTTGGGTATAAGCAAGATTTTTACTTTTGTCTGTATTTGAAAGTTGTACATGGCGTAAAGGAGTACATATGAAAACAAAGTTGAAAGGGATGGACTGCGTTGGCTTTATATTTTGTCATCTTTGCTAAACTGGAACTGTGCTTCCTCAAATTTCCTTTCCTGTATAACACTGGATTAGGGTTAGCCACAGAGCTGTTTGTATAAACCTAGGAAAGTGGACACTAAGCAGTAGCCATTCCATGCTCTGAAGGTGGCCACAGGGCATGTGACAGGGTGTGCATTTTGCTGCTAATTTGCTGGCTGACCTTCTGGTGTGGCAGTAGCACCCAGGCTTGAAGCTCCTCCAGCTCCCACTGCATCTTCTTCACATCCCTGGGCCAGGCATGAGTGAGTACACTCTCATGAATGAAGGTGTCAGCTTCCACTTGTCACCCATGTCACCAAGGTAAAAGTAACTGAGAGTCAGTTATGGATTCTGATTTGCCCTGGGTCTCTCTTACTTTGTGTCTAGTCTTCTATTCTACATGCTATCACAACTGACCTAGAATGACTTCAGCCCAACACCAAGTTCAACAACCTGCTGGAACTTCATTACCTCCCACAATTTTGAAAAGTCTAGTCTCTATTAATAATTCCTTATTCTATACCCCTGAGAGTGGATCTGACCAACACACTACAAATTTGCTTTATGTTTAAAATCACATTCTAGTTAACAGCACGATGCTTTGGATCAGGGACAGACTTAAGAAAGTCCCCATTTGAGTGGGTTTCAGATGGTGCTCCAACATTGTCCAGGTTCCTTCAAGATTCTTCTGGGCTCAGAGGGGAAGAGGCAAGATGGCCGCCTGGAAGCAGCTTCTGACAGAGGGTCCTGTACAAAAGGAAAGATAACCTCCAGAAACTGCCCAATTGAGCTCAAGACAGGGAGCCCAGCCGAGAGAGAGAGAGAGAGAGAGAGAGAGAGAGAGAGAGAGAGAAGTGATAACTGCAGGTCTCCTCTGAGGCAAGCTGTGACTTCAAGAATCCAAGCACCAAGCTTCAGGCAGAAAAACTGAACTAAAGTTTTCTGCCATTCTGAACTTCCAGGACACCCTTCCCCCCTTACCTGATGCACCAGAAGCCTAACCTCTGCTGAAACTGAGGGAGGAGGACTTGAGCAGCGCCCACCCTCCCTATCTGCCCGAACAGGCAGCCCTCCAGGTAAGAGACTCCAGGGCCCCACCAAGCCCCCGCCAGCCCCCAGGCCAGGGACGCCACCGGGACCCCTGAGCGGCTCTGATCTGTGCCCCACCAGGCCTCAGCCTGCCACCTGCAGTGGCCTGGAACTCCACTGGCCCTTTGCCTGCCACCAGCAGCAGCCAGGAAGTCCGTGGGTCTCCCATGTTGTGCTGATTTGTGCCCTCCCCGGCCTCGGCCCACCACCTGCCGGGACCCCCGCAGGCTCCGATCTGTGTCCCAGGCCTGCCACCCACATGGCCGGGAACTCCACTCCTCTGGGACACCCACCGCCGATTGGCACCCCGCTGAGCCTTGGCCTGTGCCAGCAGTGGCCAGGAAGTCCGCCAGGACTCCGGCCTGGCTCTGATCTGTACCCCGCACTACCTGGCCGGCTACCCAGCTCCAATTCGTGCCACAGGCCTGCCGCCCACAGTGCCCAGGAACTCCACTCCAACAGGATTGGCACCCTGCGGGGCCTAGGCCCACCACCAGCAGCAGCCAGGAACTCCCATGGGACTCCTGTGCAGCCCGATTGGCACCCCACTGGGTGTTGACCCGTTGCCAGCAGTGGCCAGGAAATCTGCTGGGACTTCTGTGCAGAAATGATCAGTGCCCCACCCGGCACTTCTGTGCGGAAATGATCAGTGCCCCACCCGGCCCAGCCTGCCACCTGTCGGAACCCCACGCAGCTCTGATCCTCACCCTCCAGGACTGCTGGAGACATGGGCTCCATTTGCAAAGACAACTGGGTGCCCAATCCCACACCCTGCTGTTTGATCTGGGCGTGCCACACTCTGGAGCTGCTCCTGCAGCCAGAACTCCCTGGGTGGGGCAGTCCCAGAGGAGCAACACAAGGTCACTCCCAACAAAGATCCAGCAACAATAGAGTGATCCTGCCAGGGTCTGAACTGGGACAGACACCTCCCCAACTCTGAGGACGGTCATAGGCAACAGTGCAAAATAGTCATGAGGCGGAATCAACAGAAAAACTCTGGCAATATGAATAATCAGAGTAGATCAACTCCCCTGAGGAACGACAAGGTAGTTACAGCAGAAGATCCCTTGCATAAGCAAATGGCTGAGATGTCAGAAATTGAATTCAGAATCTGGATAGCAAATAAGATTAGTGGAATGGAGGAAAAGATGGAATTAGAATTTCAAGCAGCAATCCAAAAGATGACCCAAAAGATGTCTCAAGAATTGAATGAATTCAAAGACAAAATGACCAAAAATTTTGACACATTGAGACAAGAAGTTGCAGCCCTCAAAGATCTGAGAAATACAGTAGAATCCCTCAATAACAGAATGGAGCAAGCAGAAGAAAGGATTTCTGACATTGAAGACAAAGCTTTTGAACGCTCCCAAACTTCCAAAGAGGAAGAGAAATGGAAGGCAAAAATGGATAATTCTCTCAGACAGCTCTGGGATAACTCAAAGAAAACCAATATTCATCTTACAGTGATACCTGAAAACGATGAAGTGGAGTCACAAGGCACAGAGTCTCTATGAGATTATGAAAGAAAACTTTCCAGACATGCCAAGAGATTCTGAAATTCAGATAGCAGATAGTTTCAGAACACCAGCACGACTCAACCTGAATAAGTCATCCCCCAGGCACATCATAATTAACTTCAATAAAGTTAATATGAAGGAGAAAATTCTGAAAGCAGCCAGACGTAAGAAATCCATTACCTACAAGGGGAAGAATAGTAGAATAACTAAAGATCTCTCTGATCAAACCTTTCAAGCTAGAAGAGAATGGTCATCGACTTTTAATCTCCTAAAAGAAAAGAACTTTCAACCCAGGATCCTGTACCCAGCTAAACTGAGTTTCATTTATGATGGAGAAATTAAATACTTTAATGACATCCACATGTTGAAGAAATTTGCTATAACTAGACCAGCTCTCCGGGATATTCTCAGATCTATCCTCCGTAATGACCAGCGCAATCCTCTACCACAAAAGTAAATTCACCCAGAAACTTTTTATCAAATTTCAACTTCCACAGTGATGAAAGGATTAAAAATGCCCACTGGACTTTCTAAAGATTTATAATTGTTTTTAATTAATGTGAATGGTTTAAATTGTCCTCTAAAGAGGCATAGATTGGCTGACTGCATGCAAAAACTCAGGCCAGATATATGCTGAATATAAGAATCTCATCTTACCTTAAAAGATAAATTTAGACTCAAGGTGAAGGGATGGTCATCTGTATTCCAGGCAAATGGAAAACAGCAAAAAGCAGATGTTTCAATCTTATATGCAGATACAATAGGCTTTAAACCAACCAAAGTAAAGAAAGATAAAGACGGACATTTCATATTTGTTAAAGGTACTACTCAATATGATGAAATTTCAATTATTAATATTTATGCACGCAACCAGAATGTGCCTCAATTTATAAGAAAAACTCTAATAGACACGAGTAACTTGATTTCCTCCAGCTCCATAGTAGTTGGAGATTTTAATACTCCTTTAGCAGTGTGGGATAGATCCTCCAAAAAGAAGCTAAGTAAAGACATTTTAGATTTAAACTTAACCATTCAACAACTGGATTTAACAGACATCTGCAGAACATTTCATCCTAATAAAGTTGAATACACATTCTTCTCATCACCCCATGGAACATACTCCAAAATCAATCACATCTTAGGTCACAAGTCTAACCTCAGCAAATTTAAAAGAATAGAAATTATTCCTTGCATCTTCTCTGACCATCATGGAATAAAAGTTGAACTCAATAACAACAGGAA
>CAUYRH010061729.1:0-56239 GCA_963574655.1 Perodicticus potto
GCGATTCTCTTGCCTCAGCCTCCCGAGTAGCTGGGACTACAGGCACCCGCCACAACACCCGGCTATTTTTCTGTTCTGCAGTTCGGCCCAGGCCGGGTTTGAACCCGCCACCTTCGGTATATGGGGCCTGCGCCCTACTCACTGAGCCACAGGCACCGCCCGTAACTTTTAAATATTTAACTAATTCATCTTAAATGATGGATTATTAAAATACAAAAGAATGCTGCTTAAAAGTAATTTTTTTTTTGTAGAGACAGAGTCTCATTTTATCCCGCTCAGTAGAGTGCCGTGGCGTCACACAGCTCATAGCAACCAACTCCTGGGCTTAGGCGATTCTCTTGCCTCAGCCTCCCGAGTAGCTGGGACTACAGGCGCCCGCCACAACGCCTGGCTATTTTTCTGTTTCGCAGTTCAGCCGAGGCTGGGTTTGAATCCACCACCTTCGGTATATGGGGCCGATTCCCTGCTTAAAAGTAATTTTTTTTAAATGTCATTTTTTTCGGGCGGTGCCTGTGGCTCAGTGAGTAGGGCGCCGGCCCCATATACCAAGGATGGTGGGTTCGAACCTGGCCCCGGCCAAACTGCCACCAAAAAATAGCGGGGTGATGTGGCAGGTGCCTGTAGTCCCAGCTACTCGGGAGGCTGAGGCAAGAGAATCGCGTAAGCCCAAGAGCTGGAGGTTGCTGTGAGCTGTGATGGCATAGCCCTCTTCCCAGGACAACAAAGTGAGACTCTGTCTCTAAAAAAAAATAATAAATAAATAAATAAAAAATGTCATTTTTAAGTCGACCATCTAATGACATATTTTTCTTTGTTTTGCTGATTTAATAAATAAGGCCCCATTTTGACACGAAATATAATAGTTGTTTAATAAAGCCTAGTCTTCACTAGTTTACTAGTTGTTCAAGAAAGCCGAAAAGCATTCTCTCACAGGGTTCAACGACCCCCAGGGAAACAGCCTTAGTCCTATAGCACTGACAACATTACCTTTGATGCCCAAATGGACTGTGCATTCCAGGTGGAAGGTTGCAGATTGTAGCAACCAGTGTCCCCATCTATGTTCTGCATACATGTGTATGTTTCAGAAGTCCAAACACATTCCCTTTGGCCACACCTTGTGTAATTCCTTGTGCACTTGAGTGTGTTTGTGCTTCCAACTGATCTAGATTGGGATCCCAGTCAGTCACCTACGGCAGGACAGGAGTGAAGCCAGCCGGAAGGTCAGGTCAATTACTCAGTTCAAGACAACTGCTGCTGGGCAGAAGGAAGGGCCAGGGTGGCCAACTCTTCCTGATCTTTAAGGGGAGTACAGGAAATGTGGGGTTTTGATAGGTCTCCAAAGTCTGAAATGTTAACTAATAATTTTTTTAATGTGGCTCAAACAGACCATATTCTACAGAGGAGGAAAAGGAGGTAAATGAGAGGCAGCTGTCCCAAGAAGCCACACAAGCGAAGGTGACAGAGCCCAATGTTTCAAGAAAAGTTCTGCTTCTTTTCGGCCGGAGACACCATCTTCCAGTAATTCACCAAAATGACAAACACAAAGGGAAAGAGGAGAGGCACCTGTTACATGTTCTCTAGGCCTTCTAGAAAACATGGAGTTGTTCCTTTGGCCACATATATGGGAATCTACAAGGTGATATTGTAGACATCAAGGGAATGGGTACTGCTCAAAAAGGCATTCCACACAAATGTTACCATGGCAAAACTGGAAGAGTCTACAATGTTACCCAGCATGCTGTTGGCATTGTTGTAAACAAAGAAGTTAAGGGCAAGATCCTTGCCAAGAGGATTAATGTTCGTATTGAGCACATTAAGCTCTCTAAGAGCCGAGATAGCTTCCTGAAACGCGTGAAGGAAAATGCTCAGAAAAAGAAGGAAGCCAAAGAGAAAGGTACCTGGGATCAACTGAAGTGCTAGCCTGCTCCACCCAGAGAAGCCCACTTTGTGAGAACCAATGGAAAGGAGCCTGAGCTCCTGGAACCCATTCCCTATGAATTCATGGTATAATAAGCATATAACATAGCACACAGGAGTACCAGTGGACCCATGTCTTTAGGTGCAAGAACCTATTTATTCCCCATGAGCTCATGGCATAATAGGTATACAGTGTAGCACACAGGATAACCCCCATAATGTAACAGTGATACAAGGTGCTGGAACCTATTTCCCATGAATTCAAAAGTCAGCCAACACTTTATCACATTCAATGGCAAGTTGCCCCCCACTGAGCTACTGGAACCTTTTCCCTATGAATTCATGGCATGGTAGATAAAAATAATAGCCTACTGCTACTGTAAAAATGTTTCTTGTTCATTCACTAAAAGTGTGATTTTTTCCCCCCAAAGAAGTATTAAAGCAAATTTTAATATGTCATTAAAAATAAATAAACAAATAAAAAAAGAAAGAAAGGTTCTCCTGGGATGTGAAATACACCTCCTGAGATGCTTAGAAGCTCAGAGAGTGGTGACTAAGACCTTGACGCCCCACCCTCCATCCCAGCTCAGCAAGCCTCGAAGCCCTCTGCGCATTCACCGTGCCCTCCATTCCCTGAGTGCCACGGGTTCCTCTGCCTCTGGACTTTGTCCTCTGTTCCTTGGTTGATCTCCAAAGCCATTACCTGCCACCGGCCTCCCAATGCCTGCTACAAGCCTGACTCCTGCTCCATGCTCCCAGAAGGGCCGGCACAGACCCTCTTTTGTGGCCCTAAGGCACCCAGAAACAGATCCCATTTACACCCAGGGCGGAGTGACAGTCCCAGAAAACACACAGCCCACCCCCACCATCGCAGAGTCCAGGCCAGGGTCTGTCCAGGGCGGGAGTCCTACCCAATACGCAGGGACTGGCAGCTAGGGGCCTACTACTGTTATATGTAAAGACTTTTAGCTCTCCAAATAATACTAGCAGTTACTTGTACTACATTAAGTTTCTGCCAGGCACTCTAATGGTTGCCTTACGCATATTAACACTTCCAATCATCAACAAGCTAAGTCCCTGACATTGTAAATAAGTTCCTGGAAAGTGCAACTTCAAACCAAAGGCACATAAAGAAACCAATTTTACCATAGGCTAATTTGTGGGCCTTTCAAAAGCCAGGGTAAAGCCCGCAAGAAGGCCACCCCTGTATTCCTCACTGGGAAGAAAGGACCCTGAAGGTGCCCACTGGGGGGAATTTCTACCTATCCCCACAGGCACTGAGCCTCTATTCTGGAACTTGAACCCAGCAGTTTGAGGTTGCTGTGAACTAGACTGACAACACAGCACTGTAGTCTGGGCAACAGAATCTTTCTCAAAAAAAAAAAAAAAGTGGAGGTGGGGGGGGCACCCAGTGCCCCTAGCACAGTGGTTACAGTGCCAGCCATATACACTAAGGCTGGCAGGTTCGCTGGCGGGTTTGAACCTGGCCTGGGCTAGCTGAACAATGACAACTGTAACAACAAAAAATAGCCAGGCAATGGGGCGGTGCCTGTGGCTCAAGGGAGTGGAGCACAGGCCCCATATGCTAGAGGTGGTGGGTTCAAACCCAGCCCTGGCCAAAAACTGCAAAAAAAAATACAGCCAGGCGTTGTGGTGGGTGCCTGTAGTCCCAGCTACTTGGGATACTTGGGAAGGTGAGGCAAGAGAATCACTTAAGCCCAAGAGTTTGAGGTTGCTGTGAGCTGTGACACCATAGCGCTCTATCCAGGGTGACAACTTTGAGACTCTGGAATGCACTATGCTTCAAGGAAACTCTGGCACTTCACCTGCCTGCCTGCTCTGCTCATTTACTCTGTGGACTCAGTATCAGTAACCATTCTTCAGTAGTAGCTACCAAGAACTTGGGAACATGGGGACTGATATCTGGTACTAACACCTAACACTACTGCTTAGAAAACAAGGTTCTTTTCAAAATATTACTGTTCAATGATAATGCAACTAGTCATCCAGGAGTTTTGCTGGAGATGTACAAAAAGATGAATATTTTCATGCCTAACACAACATTCATTCTGCAGCCCGTGAATCAAGGAGTAATTTTGACTTTTAATCTCATTTAAGAAGTACGTTTGGGCAGTGCCTGAGGCTTAAAGGAGTAGGTGCAGGCCCTATATGCCGGAGGTGGGTTCAAACCCAGCCTCGGCCAAAAACTGCAAAAAAAAAAAAAGTACGTTTTGCCATTGATAGTGTTTTCTCTGAAACACGGTTGAAAACATTTGGCACAGTTGAAAACCTTCTGGAAAACAGTCACCATTACAGATGACACTTAAAACATTGGTGAATCATGGGAGATAAACATATTAACATAAAAAGGAGTTTGGAAGAAGTTGATTTCCACCATCAGGGATGAATTTTAAGTGTTCAAGACTACAGTAGAGGCCGGGCACGGTGGATCATGCCTGTAATCCTAGCACTCTGGGAGGTCGAGGCAGGTGGACTGCCTGAGCTCACAGGTTCGAGACCAGCCTGAGCCAGAGAGAGACCTCATCTCTAAAAAATAGGCGGGTGTTGTGGCAGGCACCTGTAGTCCAGCTACTTGGGAGGCTGAGGCAAGATAATTGCTTAAGCCCATGAGTTTGAGGTTGCTGTGAGCTGTGATGCCACAGCACTCTACCAAGATCGACAAAGTGAGACTCTGTCTCAAAAAAAAAAAAAAAGACTTCAGTAGAGGAAGTAATTGCTGATACTGTGGAAATTGGAAAAAGAACAAGAATTGGAAGTGGAGTCCAAAGGAAACTGTAAGTAAATTGCTGCAATCTCATGATAAAACTTTAACAGATGAGGACTTTGGTTTCTTGAGGTAGAATCTATTCCTGGTAAAGATGTTGTGCACATTGTTGAAACAATAACAGAGGATTTAGAATTTTACATAAACTTAGTTCATAAAGCAGCAGCAGGGTTTGAAGGGACTGACTCAAATTTTGAAAGTACTGTGGGTAAAATGCTTTTGTATAGCACTGTTACACAGAGAAATCTTTCATGAAATGAAGAGTCAAGTGATGTGGTAACCTTCCCTGTTGTATTAAAAGAAATTGTCACAGCCACTCCACTCTTAGCAACCACCACTCTGATTAGTCAGCAGCTATCAATATTAAGGCAAGACTTTCCACCAGCAAAAAGATTGTGACTCAATGAAGCCTCTTTTAGCAACATTTTAAAATTGAGGTAGGTATTATAAGACATAATGTTATTGTACACTTAATAAACTATATTGTAAACATAACTTTTTACATGCATTGGGAAAATAAAACACTCATTTGATTTGTCTTGTGATATTTGCTTTATTGCAGTGGTCTGGAACTAAACCCACAATATCTCAGAGATATGCCTGATTATACTGAATATAGTATGAATATTGCATAACTAGAAAAAATCTGAAACATTTTGAGTTCCAACCACTTTGGATAACGGATACTCAACTTATATTATTTTAAGATGTTAGTTGTATGTCTTTGCTTTTTATACTTTAACATGCGTGACAGGCCACATGTGGTGGCTCATGCTTGTAATCCCAACACTCTGGGGGAGTGGAGATGATAGAATTGCTTGAGACCAGGGGTTCAAGATGAGTGGACAACATAGGAAGATCCTATTTCTAAAAGGAAAAAAAAAAAAGACAAAAGAAAGAAAAAATATTCATGAGAACGTTTGTCGAGAGACTTAGTTAAAATGAAGATTGACTCAGATGTTTGCATACAGTCCAAGAATTTTTGGGCTCCCAAGAGACCCAGATGTTGCCATTTTGAGGACCACACTTTGAGGAAGAAAGGTAAAAATGGTGTCCTAAATACAGGGTGTCCCAAAGATCGCCATACATAAATAGGGAAAATGAGAAATTGTAACTAACTGTACATTTACAAGATATTTCTCCATGTGTTGATATATAAATATAAAAAAATATAAAATATGAGCTTGTTAACTTTTCCTATGTATAGTGACCTTTGGGACACCCTGTACTTGGGAAAGCTTGGGGCCAAAATGATATATAACTATTATGAAATTTTGGTAATGAGTTTCATGTTGTACTCATGTTTAAAGTTATATTTTTCATAGCATGAATTATTTCAAATTTAATACATTAAGGATACTACTGTAAATTTTAGTGTTACTAAAACCTTTTATATAGATATTTCATATTTTCATAGACTTACAACTCTTGGCAGAGCCTTCTATGTAGTAAGTGCTCAACATTAATTAAAATGGTTTAACAGCAATTTGAAAAATTGAAATGTGGGACACTTCCTAAGGGAGAAATCAAGTAATTACAATACAGAAAGCCTGAGAACAAAGTATAATTTATTCATCCCTTGGTTTTCAGGAGCCACAATCTGTGATAAGGCAGGCTCTTATGACTGTTATCTGATGGCTACTCAAGATTAGGCTGGAAGGGTCATCTCACCTCCTAGAATGTACTCCTAAAGTACATTCTGAACAATGCTACTGGTTTCAAATTTGAATTAGCTAGAAAAAAACAGTAAACTTCTAAAGTTAGAAATTTTGTTCAAAAATTACCCCCAAACCTATTAACCATCCCCCAAAGCCACTGATGTTTTATATGAATAAAATAATCACACGTTGAAACAAACATGATGCTTGAAGTCTAGTTTCTAGACTACTAGAATTAATCGAGCTCCCCTTACACAGGAAATCCACTATTATGCCGAATTATATAAAGTAAATGTTTTAACTCTTTTTTTTTTTTTTTTGTAGAGACAGTCTCACTTTATCATTCTCGGTAGAGTGCCCTGGCATCACACAGCTCACAGCAACCTCCAACTCCTGGGCTTAGGCAATTCTCTTGCCTCAGCCTCCCGAGTAGCTGGGACTGCAGGAACCCGCCACAACGCCCGGCTATTTTTCTGTTTTTGCAGTTTGGCTGAGGCCGGGCTTGAACCCGCCACCTTCAGTATATGGGGCTGGCGCCCTACTCAATGAGCCACAGGCGCTGCCCCCATTCTTTTTTTTTAAGACAGAGGCTCAAGCTGTCACCCCAGATAGAGTGCCGTAGCATCATAGCTCACAGCAACCTCCAACTGTTGGGCTCAAGTGATCATCTTGCCTCAGTTGTTCTATTTTTATTTATTCATTTATTTATTTAGAGACAATCTGTTACCCTGGGTAGAGTGCCATGGTGTCATAGCTCACAGCAACCTCAAACTCCTAGGCTTAAGCAATTCTCTTGCCTCAGACTCCCAAGTAGCAGGGACTAGAGGTGGCCACCACAAAGCCCAGCTATTTTGTAGAGATGGGCTCTTGCTGTTGCTCAGGCTGGTCTCGAAGCCCTGAGCACAGGCAATCCATCTGCCTCAGCCATCCAAAGTCCTAAGATTACAAGCATGAGCCACTGTGCCTGGCCCTAGGCTTTGTATATTTTTTGTACTGTAATGGTTATTACAAACCAGATGTACTAAGCAAAAAAGTGAGGTACAAACCAGCAAATATATATTACCATTTGTGTGTGTGGGTGTTCCCTCCCTCCCCCACAGCATCACTTTGTTACCCTCGGTAGAGTGCTGTCACGTCACAGCTCACGGCAACCTCAAACTTTTGGGCTTAAGCAATTCTCTTGCCTCAGCCTCCCAAGTAGCTGGGACTACAGGCTCCTGCCAGAATGTCTGGCTATTTTTAGAGACGGAGGTCTTGCTGTGGCTCAGGCTGGTTTTGAACCCGTGAGCTCAGGGTAATCCACCTGCCTTGGCCTCCCAGAGTGCTAAGATTACAGAAATGAGCCACCATGTTCAGTCTTACCATTTGTGTTTTTAAAACAGGACCAACAGGCTCGGCGCCTGTGGCTCAAGGGGCTAAGACACCAGCCACATACACCTGAGCTGGTGGGTTTGAATCCAGCCCGGGCCCTCCAAACAACGATGACTGCAACCAAAAAATAGCCGAGTGTTGTGGCAGGGGCCTGTAGTTCCAACTACTTGGGAGGCAGAGGCAGCAGAATCGCTTGTGCCCAGGAATTGAAGGTTACTGTGAGCTGTGATGCCACAGCACTCTACCCAGGGTGACAGCTTGAGGCTCTGTCTCAAGAAAAAAAAAACAAAAAGAAAAACAGGACCAACAGATACATAAGGCATAGACTTTTTTTTTTTTTTAGACAGTCTTACTTTGTTACCCTCGGTAGAGTGCGGTGGCATCATAACTCATAGCAACCTCAAACTCTTGGGCTCAAACATTCTCTTGCCTCAGCCTCCAGGGTAGGGGGGACTACAGGTGTCTGCCACGATGCCTGACTATTTTCAGAGGCAGGATCTCACTCCTTCTCAGGCTGGTCTTGAACCTGTGAGCTCAGGCAATCCACTCACCTCGGCCTCCCAGAGTGTTAGGATTACAGGCATGAGTCACTATGCTTGGTCTTTATAGACTATTTCTTGATGAATACTAAGAAATGCTATTAACAGTTGCCTAAAGGACTGGGGATTAGGGAGTGGGAACAAAATTCATGTTCACTGAATTTTGGTACTATTAAAAACTTTCTTTCTTTTTTTGGCTCAGTGCCCATCGCACAGTGGCTAGGGTGCTGGCCACATACACTGGGGCTGGTGGGTTTGAACCAGGCTTGGGACTGCTCAACGACGACAACTATAAAAAAAAAAATAGCCAAGAGTTGTGGTGGGCACCCGTAGTCCCAGTTACTTGGGAGGCTGAGGCAAGAGACTCACTTAAGCCTAAGAATTTGAGGTTGCTGTGAGCTGTGACGCTACAGTATTCTACTGAGGGTGACATAGTAAGACTCGTCTCAAAAAAAAAGTCTCAAATCTGTCACCTTGGGTAGAGTGTGATGGCGTCATCATAGCTCACAGCAACCTAAAACTCTCAACCTGAAGCGATCCTCTTGCCTCAGTCCCTTCAAGTAGCTAGGACTATAGGTGTATACCACCATGCCTGGCTACGTTTTCCTATTTTCAGTAGAGACAGGGTCTGGAACTCCTGAGCTCAAGTGATTCACCCACCTTAGCCTCCCAGAGTGGTAGGATTATAGGCGTTAGCCACGGCTCCCAGCCATATTAAACATTTTTAAAAATCAGATTCATGTACAAATTTAAATATTTTGATTAGCAGCTATACTTAAGACTAAATTCTCAATAGAGTTAACATAAAATTACTTAATTATATGCCACAAGAAAACTATAAAAAAAAATTCCAAGCATTTTTATAAATACGTTCATGAAAGAGGTCTGTGAGATAAGAAATAAGTGAAAAATGCTGATGTAGTATGTATTTTATTACAGTGGTATCTTAGGAAAGAATTTAATTTCCAAGTATGAAATATTTCAGGGTGTGTGTGAAAACCGTAAGCTTGTGACAATGGTTGCCTCAGTTAGCCTTTTTTCTTAGGGTAACCTAAGCAAAATACATAGGAGACTTGAAACCATCATTTTATGAAAAAAAAAAAAAACCCTGAAATATACATTCAGTGTTGGGTCAACCTGACAGAGGAATTAAGATTAATTTACAGACAGCCATTAAAATACTATTCACCTAAAAAAAGAAAAATATGCTATGCACCTGCATGTTATTCAAGGAAAAAAATGTCAATATACAAGAATAATGAAATGTTTTTATTTTCCCCTGTCTTGAAAATAATTACTAAAATGTAATTCAGGATTTTATTTTTCCAGCCTGGCTTCTCACTTGTATCATGAAGGTCATGGCACAGATATAAACTGTTCCAAATATTATCTATTGTTTATGTGCTTTCTAGGTTGGGTGTATACCCTATATACTCCTTAGCTTTTTTCTACTATCCCAACTGAAATAGTATTATATTCCCTGTCTCCAACCCCTAAGTATTTAGCCTAAGTCCAAAAGGAGAAAGCTGGATCACCTACTTCTTCCCAATCTGTACCTTTTGATAAGCTGTGTCAGACGCAGTAAGAGATGATCCGCCTTCTCCGTTACACTCATTGGTTTTGACACACACAGCAGCAAAGACAGCCAATTTATGTGGTGCCCATGTCTTTATACTTCCACACTCTGGAACAAGCACACTTGCAAACAATCAGCTCGGGGAGTGTTAAAAGGCCCTCAAAAAATCAGGAATATTATCTCTAGTATAAAAGAATTCAAAAACATCCAGTTCCAAATAGTCCCTGAGCACACTGTTCATTCCAGAGAGGTAATGAAGGAAAGGCACATTTTCTCCAACTTGAGAACCGCTGCATAGTACTAGAGACTGTACACCCTCAGGCTAATCAGAAGCTCTAAATGATAACAACCCCCTTCCCAAATTGAAATCTTATGCCCTGGAAAAATAATCTAATGGATGTAAACACAACACTTTCCACTAGAGAAGTGGCAGCTGGGGTACAACAACTCTTCTATGGAAGGTTCAGGAGTAAAGCATAGCTTCAAGCTTCCTCCTCTTCCTTTTCCAAGAAATCAGTCAATGTTTTGTTGTCAACAGGAATTAATAAATATTCCACTCCATCAGTTCCCTAAAAGATGAAAGAATCCTCTGTAAGTCATTCATAACAGGTATTTGTTATAGGTTAAAGAGAAAATGGATTTGATTTCTTTGATGCAATATTTGATGTTAATATATAAGTATAAAAATTAAGGCAAAAGGGTACACAGATTTATACATCAATTTACATACACTGAGTTAAACTACTCTATAGTGGAAAAGATGACTAACAAGAGGGTAGGTAGGGGAATACTTATTTTCTTCACTGTGCTGTAGGTCCTCCTTTGTCTTCTGCCCTGTCCAGACTCTTGACATTACTCATTTCTCTGCTCTTTTTCCCCCCGCACCTTTCAGCAAATTTGTTCTCTATTGGCCTTTCCCCCACTCCTTTTTAAAGCAGGACCTTGCTTTGAGGCTGACGTGAGTGTATTGCTTGAGTTTAGGAGTTTAAGACCAACCTGAGGCAGAGTGAGACTCCATCTCTACTAAAGACAGAAAAACTAGCCAAGCCTGGTGGTGCATACCTGTAGTCTCAACTACCTGGGAGGCTGAGGCAAAAGGACTGTGCTAGACTGAGAGTTTGAGGCTGCTGTGAGCTACGATGCCACAGCACTCTACCTAAGGCGACAGAGCGAGAATGTCTTAAAACAAAACAAAACAAACAAAGAAAAAAAAGAGAGTCTTACTCTGTCACCCTGGCTAGAGTTCGGTGGAGTTATCATAACTCACAACAACCTCAAATTCCTGGGGCTCAGTGAAGCTATCCTCTTGCCTCAGCCTCCCAAGTACCTGAGGTGCCTTCCAAGATGCCTGGCTAATTTTTTCTATTTTTAGCAGAGATGGGGTCTCACTTTGCTCAGGCTGGTTTCAAACTCCTGAGCTCAAGGGATCCTCCCACTTTGGCCTTGCAGGGTGCTAGGATTATAGACATTAGCTACTTGCACCTGGCCCAGGTATATCCTATTTTTAAATAACCCTCACTAAACTCCTTCATCCCTCTCCATCTATCATCCTACCTCCTCAACTTACCAGGAGAGTTGCCTATATGGCAACGTCCATTTCCTCACTTCCCACCTGACACAGTTCAACACAACTTCTGCTCCTATTAGCACACCACTTGCTCAGACCACCTGGGAATTCCATATTCCTAAATCCCATAGATATTTTCAGGCTTCATCTCTTTTTGGCCTCTCAGCAGCATCTGACACTGCTGACTATTCTCTCTTCCTTAAAACATGCTACCCTTGGCTTCTGCGACATCACATCCTCACTTTCTTCCTAATTCTCTGGCTGTTTCACTCTTCTCTTCTCTTTACATGGCTATTAAACGTCAGACAGCTAGGCTTAGTTCCTGGTTTTCTTTCTATTTATTTATTTATTTATTTTTTTGTAGAGACAGAGTCTCACTTTATCGCCCTCGGTAGAGTGCCGTTACGTCACAGCTCACAGCAACCTCCAACTCCTGGGCTTAGGCGATTCTCCTGCCTCAGCCTCCTGAGTAGCTGGGACTACAGGTGCCTGCCACAATGTCCGGCTATTTTTCTGTTTTGCAGTTCAGCCGAGGCCGGTTTGAACCCGCCACCTTTGGTATATGGGGCGGCACCCTACTCGCCGAGCCACAGGTGCCACCCTAGTTCCTGGTTTTCTAATCTCACTAAATGTCCTCCCTCTTGGAGATCCCCGGAATGCCTGGTTTCAATTAAAATCTAAATTCATTATAATCATAATATTTTATCTCCAGCCCAGATTTTCCTCAGGTATTTTGTGCCAGGTATCCAACTGCCTAGTCAGAAATCTCAAATGAACCTCAAAAAGAGTAAGTCTAAATTTACTAAGATCATAAAGTCATCATCTGTCTCCCCCAAATGTTGCTCTTCCAGTTTTTCATTCAATGATGGTGAGATGAAAAACTGGAAGAAACCAGGAGTCATTCTTGACACATTCCTGACCCTTGGCCTCCATACTCCATCTATCATCCATTCTTGTACATCTTGAAACTAATTACTTTCTCTCTTCACCCGTATCCAGCCACCATCAGCTGACCCAGAATAGTAACACATTCCTGGCTGGGCTCTGCACATCCATTTGTGGCAGTCCCATCCTATTCTGTCCATTCTACTTTCCAAAATAATTAGAATAATTTTAAAAATGACTATTCATTATTTTAGAATAAAGATTAAAATCCTTTCCTTGCACCGAAGTACATGCTCTTATATCAACACTTCTTCAGCCTCATTTTGTGCCCCATTGGCCTTTTTGTTCCAGGGACTCTATGTGTGCTGTTCCTGGCCTAGAATACTCTTCCATTCTGGTTTTGACTCAGCTCAGTGGTCTCTTCTGATAACCATACATCTGTCTTATTATGGTCAAATACATCTGTCTTATTATGCTCTTTTAGACCATGTACCTTTAGATTATAGGACTTACTCATATAGCTGAACTTTTACATGTGTGATTACTTGACTAATGTCTATCTCCCGATTACACTTTAAGCTGTGAGAAAAGCAATTATGTTTTGTTTAATACTTATCCTAACACTGAGTATAATATCAGAATACAGTTTGTACTTAATAAATATAGACTATTAATGAATAGGGTGGAGGGAAGAGATAAGGAAATAGACCTAGTTGACTCATATATTTCTGCACTTATTTTGTTTTTTTATTGTTTTTGAGACAGAGTCTCATTTTGTCGCTCTTGGTAGAGTGCCATGGCATCATAGTTCACAGCAATCTCAAACTCTTGGGCTTAAGTGATTCTCTTGCCTCAGCCTCCCAAGCAGCTGGGACTACAGGCACCCGCCACAGTGCCTGGCTATTTTTAGAGACAAGGTCTTACTCTGGCTCAGGCTTGTTTCAAACCTGTGAGCTCAGGCAATCCACCCGCCTCGACCAACCAGAGTGCTAGGATTACAGGCATGAGCCACGGTACCCAGCCCAATGTTTTCTGCTCTTAAGCAGAGTACTTTTACCATCGCTCCTTTTTATACAACTCAAACGGCACACTGCCTAAGTGAATCCTTGTGACCTATCATGAAACCTCAGTTTCAAAATCAGGGTTGAGTCAAAGGTATACACTGGCTATACATGATTCCTGGCATACAGTGTTACAATACAGAATTTTACCTTCTTTGTTCTTATAAGCTTGTGGTCTCTAAATTCAGTTAATTGGGCTCGGAGTGTCAGATCACTATTGACAAGGAATGCCTCCCGACACTGCTGGTAAAAATCTTGAAAAGAAAGTCCTGGTGAGTTCAAAATGACATATAAACATAAGTTAGCATTTAACACACAACCTCATGTATAACTACACAAAAGGACATAGAACAAAAGTGCTGTTAGCAAATTATGTCAGAGCAGTCAACAACTACTGATTCAAAGAAAAGTAAGTATTTCTGAAAGAAGCAAAATTGGATAACATTTAGACATAGATATTGTGGCTTACAGTTTTTAAAGAGAACTGACTAGTGAAAGTAGTCTGCTGAGTGTAACATAACCTGTAGGAAGTTTTAAATAACATGAATAAAGTTAACTTTCATTTTATTTATTTTTAGAGACAGCTTCTTGTTACATTGCCCCAACTGTAGTATGGTGGCTATTCACAGATGCAATCATAGTGCACTACAGCCTTGAATGCCTGGCCTCAAGTAACCCTTCTGCTTCAGCCTCCGAGGAGCTGACTATCCTGCCTGCTATGATGCCTGGCTAGTTTTTCTTTTTCTTTTTTTTTTTTTCCGCAGTCTTATTTTGTTGCCCTGAGTGCCGTGGCATCACAGCTCACAGTAACCTCAAACTCTTAGGCTCAAGCAATTCTCTTGCCTCAGCCTTCTAAGTAGCTGGACTACAGGTGCCTCCCTCAATGCCCGATATTTATATATATATATACATACACACACACATTTTTTTTTTTTTTTTTGAGACAGAGCCTCAAGATGTCGCCCTGGGTAGAGTGCTGTGGCATCACAGCTCACAGCAACCTCCAACTCCTGGGCTTAAGCAATTCTCCTGTCTCCGCCTCCCAAGTAGCTGGGACGACAGGCGCCCGCCACAACGCCTGGCTATTTTTTTGTTGCAGCCATCATTGTTGTTTGGCGGGCCCAGGCTGGATTCAAATCCGCCAGCTCAGGTGTATGTGGCTGACGCCCTAGCCGCTTGAGCCACAGGCGCTCAGCCTATATTTTTTATTTATTTATTTTTTTGGTGAGACAGAGTCTCAAGTTGTTGCCCTGGGTAGAGTGCCATGGCGTCATAGCTCACAGCAACCTCAAACTCTTGGGCTTAAGCAATTCTCTTGCCTCAACCTCCCCAAATAGCTGGGACTACAGGTGCCCACCATAATGCCCAGCTATTTTTTTGTGGCAGTTGTCACTGTTGTTTTAGCTGGCCTGGGCCGGGTTCAAACCCGCCAGCCTAGGTGTATGTGGCCAGTGCCCTACCCACTGACCTACGGGCACCACCACTTGGCTATTTTTTAGAGACGAAGTTTTGCTCTGGCTCAAGCTGGTCTTGAACCTGTGAGCGCAGGCAATCCACCTGCCTGGGCCTACCAGAGTGCTGGGATTACAGGCAAGAGCCACTGCGCCTGGCCCTACTTTTTCTTTTAGTAGAGACAGGGTCTTAGTCTTGCTCAGACTAGTCTAAAACTCCTGAGCTGTGATCCTCCTGCCTCAGCCTCCCAGAGTCTAAGATTACAGGTGTGAGCTTCCATGGCTGGACTATTGAGTTTATCTTTGAACTGATGTTGGAAAGCAGCCTGTTCAGGTGGACTGCTTGCAAATTTGCTATGTGGCAGACATGCCCATCATGGAGTGACTACTAATTCACTGCTGTGAAAAACTGCAGTGTTACCATTAGATTCCAGAAAAAGGGATTTATGGGGTGAAATAAAAGCTATATAACTTCATATATCATAAATATTAGATACCAATGTAAGAAGGGTTATCCTGGTTATCCAGCTGATACTTCATTAGTAGCCTGAAAATTCCCCTAAGGAAAAAAAGAAAAAAAAAAAAATTAAATCCAGAAAGTTAACATCCAAAGACAACAATCAGTAGTACATTACACTGAGAAAATGCTAACACTTGGCCTGTCTGCATTATCTTCATTCCTTTCTGTAAAGAACATGATCATCTTGCCTACTTAAACAGAAAAAGCTTTTTAACTTCCTTTTATGAAAAATCTAGAAGTATTTTTGGTTTTACTTCTGACTATAAATTAGTTTTTTGTAGAGAACATAAAATATATACTACCACCTAAAGAGGAAAATAACAATCCCATAACCTTAACATAACAGCCATAATAGCCCTTAATATTTGGCATTGAGATCATACTGGGTGTGCTGCTATCTTAAATCTTTGTGAGATGAGAAAGGGTAGAAATATATAAATTCATACATTTACATCTTGCATACACCATTTTCTTTTTGAGATTCTTTTGAGTCTCTACTGTTCAGGTAAGAGTGCTATGGCATCAGCCTAGCTCACGGCAACCTCAAACTTAAGGATTCAGGTGATCCTCTTGCCTCAGCCTCCCCAGTAGCTGGGACTACAGGCATGCATCATGACCTCTGGCTAAATTTTTCCTATTTTTAGTAGAGATGGGGCTTCATTCTTATTATGCTTGTCTTGAACTACTTGACCTCAAGGTGTTCTCCTGCCTCGGCCTCCCTGAATGCTAAGATACAGGAGTGAGACACCATGCCTGCCCCAATTTTATATTATTAAAAATAACCTTGCATTAAATGAAACTATATATGTTTTTCTGTATTTTGAATTATTTCATAGGAGAGTGAACCAAGTGAAATTATGGGGTTAGAAGTAGTGTTACACAAGCTAAGATTCCCAGGAGTCCTTGGATATGTCAAAAACTTTAAATCTGTGTGTTTTCCTTTCTTTTCTTTCCTTTTTTTTTTTGAGACAGAGCCTTAAGCTGTCGCCCTGGATAGAGTGGTGTGGGGTCACAGCTCACAGCAACCTCCAGTTCCTGGGCTTAAGGGATTCTCTTGCCTTGGCCTCCCAAGTAGCTGGGACTACAGGCACTCGCCACAACGCCCGGCTATTTTTTGGTAGCAGTTGTCTTTGTTGTTTGACAGGCCCGGGCTGGATTCGAACCCACCAGCTCTGGTATATGTGGCTGGTGCCTTTGCTGCTTGAGCTACAGGTGCCAAGCCAATCTGTGCATTTTCATTTCTATGATGATCTAGGAAAACAATTACTATAATCATATGAATGACTACTTTTTAGCTAAGTACTGCTACTGACTCCAGAGTTAAATTTTGGTTAAGAATTTTTTTGAAACAGGGTTCCGCTTTGTCACCCTGGGTAAGGTACAATGGTGTCAAAATATCTCACTATAGCCTCAAATGCTAGACTCCAGTGATCTTCCTTCCTTAGCCTTCAGATTAGCTGGAACTACAGGCACAGGCCACTATGCCCAGCTAATTTTTTCTATTTTTTATAGAGGTAGGATCTCTTTCTCTTTTTTTTTTTTTTTTGAGACAGAGTCTTATTACGTTGCCCTCAGTCAAGTGCCGTGGCATCACAGCTCAAACTCTTGGGCTTAATTGATTGTTTTGCCTCAGCCTCCCCAATAACTGATTACAGCTTTTGGTGAGACTATAATTATCTCAAAAGAAAAAGTTAATCCCCCTGCCCCTACTTAACATACACATAAATGAAAATTAGATGAAAAAGAAATTATTAGGGCCAGGTATGGTGGCTCACGCCTGTGATCTTAGCACTCTGAGAAACTGAGGTGGGTGGACTTCTGGAGTTCAGGATTTTGAGCAAGAGCGAGACCCCAGTCTGTGCAAGAGTAAGACCCCATCTTTAAAACCAGCTGGGAGAGGGCCGGGCATAGTGGCACAGACCTCTAATCCTAGCACTCTGGGAGGCTGAGGTGGGTAGATTCCCTGAGCTCATGTGTTTAAGATCAGCCTAAGCCAGAGCAAGACTTTGTCTCTAAAAAAAACAATAGCCAGGCATTGTGGCAGGTGCCTGTACTCCCAACTACTTGGGAGGCTGAGGAAGAGAACTGCTTAAGCTCAAGAGTTTGAGGTTGCTGTGAGCTGTGATGCCATGGCATTTTACCTAGGGTGACAAAGTGAGACTCTGTCTCAAAAAAATAAATAAATAAATAAATAAATAAATAAATAAAACCAGCTGGGCATTGTGGCAGGAGCAAAATTTGCCAGGCCTTGTAGCTGGTACCTGAGTCCCAGCTACTCAGTAAGCTGACGCAAGAGGATCACTTGAGCCTAAGACTTTGAGGTTGTATAAGCTATGAATCCACAGCACTCTACAAAGGGCTACGAAGTGAGATTCTATCTCAGAAAAAAAAAAAGAAAGAAAGGGGACGGCACCTGTGGCTCATCGAGTAGGGCGTTAGCCCCATATACCGAAGGTGGCGGGTTCAAACCCAGCCTCGGCCGAACTGCAAAACAAAAAAATAGCCAGGCGTTGTGGCAGGCGCCTGTGGTCCCAGCTACTCGGGAGGCTGAGGCAAGAGAATCACCTAAGCCCAGGAGTTGGAGGCTGCTGTGAGCTGTGTGACACCAGGGCACTCTACCCAGGGCGATAAAGTGAGACTCTGTCTCTACAAAAAAAAAAAAAAAGAACAAGAAATCAGTAGGGGTAACAGCAAAGATGTATCTGAACATCCCTGTGTACTTCATCTTCTGTCTACTCTTCTCTATTTCCTTGGGTTAGTACCATTCAGAAATAGGTACTTTTCATTTCCATGCATATTAATTTTTTATTCATATTGATATATAAATGTGAACACTATATAACACTGTTTTATGTAGTTGTATTTTTACATCTACCGTCTGTGTGGTTTAGCATTTGTCCTAAACAAAAATGTACCGGTTGGACTATAAATGTTATGGTCATGCTACTCTCATCCCACATAAGTAAAATTCCTAGCTGCCAATGCTGCTTCTACACCCAGAATCAACTGGCCTGTGGCTTCAACTTTACTCACCATTGTAGGTTCTGTTCCACTGAACTGTTCTTATTTTGAGCCACGTTATATTTTTTTTATTTTTTTATTTTTTGAGACAAAGTCTCACTTTGTTGCTGAAGGTAGAGTGCTGTGGTATCATTGTAAATCACAGCAACCTCAGACTCTTGGGCTCAAGGGATTCTCTTGCTCCAGCCTTCTAAGTAAGGGGACTTCAGGTTCCAGCCACAAGGCCTGGCTAATTTTTTCTATTGTTTTTTAGGAGAGAAGGGATCTCACTCTTTCACAGGTTGGTCTCGAACTCCTGAGCTCAAGCAATCCACTTGCCTCAGCCTTGCAGAGTGCTAGGATTACAAGTGTGAGCCACCATACCCAGCCTTCAGTTTTGTTTTTATCTATTATACTGCGAGTTTGAAATAAATGGGAATTAATGGTGAAAGTATTATGCTATCTTACCCAGAAGCGTCCCCTCATTCTTCTTTAAAAAACAAACTGTCGGCCAGGTGCAGTGGCTCACGCCTGTAATTCTAACACTCTGGGAGGCTGAGGCAGGTGGATTGTCCTGAGCTCACAGGTTTGAGACCAGCCTGAGCAAGAGTGAGACCCCCATCTCTACAATTAGCCAGTGCTGTATAGGTGCCTGTCGTCCCAGCTACTTGGGAGGCTGAAACAAGAGGATCACTTGAGCCCAACAGTTTGATGTTGCTGTGAGCTATGATGCCATGGCACTCTACCAAGGGCAACAAAGTGAGACGGTCTCAAACAAACAAACAAAAAAAACCTGTCTTTGCTAGTCTCACTTACTTATTTTTTAGGAAACTCAATTTTCTATTTTCTTTTTTTTTGAGACAGAGTCTCACTATGTCGCCTTGGGCAGAATGCCGTGGCATCACAGCTTACAGCAACCTCAAACTCTTGGATTTAAGTGATTCTCTTGCCTCAGCCTCCCAAGTTGCTGGAACTACAGGCGCCTGCTACAATGCCTGGCTATTTTTTATTGCAATTCTCCTTTGTTGTTTAGCTGGCCCGGGCCAGGTTCAACCCCACCAGCCTTGGTGTATGTGGCTGGCGTCATAACCACTGTGCTACAGGCACCAAGCCGGAAACTGAATCTTCTATCAAATTAAAAAAAATCATTTATATATATATATATGATTTACTTATTTTTATTTATTGTTGA
The DNA here is from genome assembly GCA_963574655.1 of Perodicticus potto. Taxonomy (NCBI): domain Eukaryota; kingdom Metazoa; phylum Chordata; class Mammalia; order Primates; family Lorisidae; genus Perodicticus; species Perodicticus potto. The sequence goes on from CAUYRH010061729.1 coordinate 19,523, forward strand.
TACTGAGTCTCACTCTGTCACCCCAGGTAGAGCACCATGGCGTCATTGTAGCTAACAACAAGCAAAAGCTCCTGAGTTCAAGTGATCCTGTTGCCTCACCTCAGTCTCCCAAGTAGGTGGGACTTACAAGCATGTGCCAACATGCCCGACTAGTTTTCCTACTTTTAGTGGAGAAGGGGTCTTGCTCTTGCTCAGGCTGGTCTCAAACTCCTGAGGTCTAGCAATCCACTTGCCTCAGCCTTCCAGGTGCTAGGATTACAGGTGTGACCCACTGTGCTCGGCCAAAATTATTTATATTTTGATTGATTTATAGGTCTAATACATTTCTAACTTGAGAAAAATAGCTACCTTTATAATACTCAGTTTACCCACCCCAGAACACAATATACTCTTTTTTGTTTTTTTTAGAAGAGTATTTCACAATACTTATCTACTTAAATCTTAATTATCTATTCTTACCAATTTTTTGTTTGTTGTTTTTAAAGAATTCATCTTGATAAATATAGTTAAAGAATTTAATTCTTGTGTGTGGGGGTAAAGTTTAAAAGCCTGTTTCAGCATGCTAATTATATAATTTACATTTTGTGGGCTTATGCTATATCCAGCTTTTGTTAGCTTTTATTAATTTGGATATGCCTCTTGTTTAAGCTGCTGAAAGGCTTTCAGTGAAGACATTATAGAGAGATGCTTAAGAGCATGACATTTGGAGCTGGGCAGATAGGTATCACAATCTTTGTGCAATTAACTGTCCACCTTAGTTACAAGCATCAAATGACCTATTGCATGTCAAGGGCTTGGTGTTTGAATCACAATGTTCAATATGTAATTAAAAATAACAATAAAATTTAAGTACAATCCCCAAAATTCTGCTTTTTTCCCATGGTGACTACTTAGACACTCTTACTCAGAACTATCAAAATGTATTAAGAAAAAAATGTTGGTACTCAGGCGGCACCTGTGGCTCAGTGAGTAGGGCGCCGGCCCCATATACCAAGGGTGGCAGGTTCAAGCCCGGCCCCGGCCAAACTGCAACAACAACAACAAAAAAGCCAGGCGTTGTGGTAGGTGCCTATAGTCCCAGCTACTTGGGAGCTGAGGTAAGAGAATCACCTAAGCCCAAGAGCTGGAGGTTGTTGTGGAGTTGTTAGTGAGACTCTGTCTCTAAAAAAAAAAAAAATGTTGGTACTCTTGTTTAATTATTGGGCAGTTTCATAGACAACTATTGAGTACCCTGCAAAATGTATAACACAATACTGGCAACTATTTTTTTTTTCCTTTTAGAGACACAGTCTCAGTTTGTTACCCTTGGTAGAGTACCATGGTGTCACAGCTCATAGCAACCTCTGGCTACTTGGCTTAGGTGATTCTCTTTCCTCAGCCTCCAGAGTAGCTGGGACCACAGGTGCCTGCCACAACACCTGGGTATTTTTTTGTTGCAGTTTGGCCGGGGCCAGGTTTGAACCCACCACTTTGGTATATGGGGCCGGCACCCTACTCACTGAGCCACAGGCACCACCCATTATACTGGCAACTATTATTACTATTATTTCTCTTAATTCTTCAAACTAAGCAGAGATCTTAGTATCAGTATTAAAACCTAGTAGTGTATAGTGTATTAAAATGTGTACAGTATTTTTAAAAAAGAAATACAGTTTTTATCCTTACCTTGCATTAGGGGTAAGGCTTCGTAAGACATGAGTCAAGGAATTAAGTGGTAGGGATCCAGACTGTTTAACCAGAAGAGAATTCTCATAGGAGGTTTCTTCAGTATAAGGACTATATGTAGTAGTTTCATACCATAGCCAGTTATATAGACTTTGCTTTGCATGATCCCACACTAGATAGAGCACATGGTCAAAAAAACCCAAACAAACAAACACACAAACAAAAAGCCCACCAAGAATTAGAAACATTTTCATGTTACTAAGTTCCATCTGAGCAAAGAATGAGAAAGCATTAAATCAAAATGAATCCTAAAATTTTTCATTTTTGCTATCTCCCCATCCAAATCAGGAACTCCAAATTTCGTTGTCTACCAATAACTGAATCTTTACTTATACATTAAATATAAATTAAAATATCTTAGCACTAACAAGGCATTGTTTAAAAAAATTTATTAATTTAGGCTGAGTGTGGTACCTCACATATAGTGCTCTTGGGAGGTGAAGCAAGAGGATTGCTTGACTAAGGAGTTTGAGACCAGCTTGACCAAGAGTGAGACCCCATTTCTACTTAGAAAAAATTATGCAGGCATTGTGACAAGTGCCTGTAGTCCGAGCTACTCAGGAGGTTGAGGCAAGAGGTTGACTTGCACTCAGGAGTTTGAGATTGCTCTTAGTTAGAGTGAGATGCCACAGCACTCTAGCCTGGGACAACAGAGTGAGACTGTGTCAACAACAAAAAAAATTTAATTAATAATTTAACATTTTGTTCCGCGGGATTATCACAAAGTCTGAACTGAGTTCAAAATTACATGTTATAATACCACAAGAGGATAAAAACCTAAAGTAATAGTTGGTCTTCCCTCTCTCATGTAACTTTAGGTATAAAACACCCTCCTTTAGCGTGACTTTTTATTTCCAAAAATTATGTTCTAAGTAAGCCTGGGATGCATTTTGGCAACCTGTGCTTTTAAACATGTAACAAGGCAAAAGTATACTAAAAACACAATAAAAATGTTATGACTTGCATCATTAAGAAAATTAATTTTACAACACTCAAGAAATAAAAATAGTAATATTTTAGGCGGTGCCTGTGGCTCATCGAGTAGGGTGCCGGCCCCATATACTTAAAGGTGGAAGGTTCAAAACCAGCCTTGGCTGAACTGTAAAAACAGAAAAATAGCCAGGCATTGTGGCAGGTGCCTGTAGTCCCAGCTACTCGAGAGGCTGAGGCAAGAGAATCACCTAAGCCCAGGGGTTGAGATTGCTGTGAGTTGTGAGACGCCACAGCACTCTACCGAGGGCGATAAAGTGAAACTGTGTCTCTACAAAAAAAAAAAAAAAAAATAGTAATATTTTACTTACTGAGAGGGGCATTGAGGTGATCAATAGATGCTATAAGGTATACGTTATGCAAAGATGACAACTGTCCAATGATTTGCTGGCTCTTGTCTCCTCTCAACATTTGGCTATCCAAATTGTGGATAAGAAGGAAGAGTTCTAAAGAAGAATCTAAAAGGAAAAGGAATTCAATTATTATTTCCAACAATATTTCAGTGATTATTCGCTTACCTAACATAATGCCTAAATATTAAGGAATATAAAGGAGTATAGGATAAAATAATGATTGCTTGGGGGTACGTAATTTATTTGAGAAGATATGTCATTGACTCATAAAATAGGCAAGAGATGATTGATTAGCACTTACATCAAACCGTAAAGAAAGCAGTTAATAAGGCATAGGAAAAAAAGGCAAAATGCCTATAACAGATGGGAGGTTAATCTGTATATGTTGCATTACAAGGTGAGAGTGGAGGGGATACCAGAAATAGAAAACAAAAAAATTTTCATTAAGCATTTAAAGATTATGTAGCAAACCTTGTTTATTTTATTTATTTATTTATTTTTTTTGAGACAGAGCCTCACGCTTTCACCCTGGATAGAGTGCCGTGGCATCATAGCTCACAGCAACCTCCAATTCCTGGGCTCAAGCGAGTCTCTTGCCTCTGCCTCCCAAGTACCTGGGACAACAGGAGCCCACCACAATGCCTGGCCGTTTTTTTTTTGGTTGCAGCCGTCATTATTGTTTGGTGGGCCCAGGCTGGATTCGAACCCGCCAGCTCAGGTGTACGTGGTTGGCGCCTTAGCCGCTTGAGCCACAGGCGCTGAGCCGCCTTGTTTATTTTTTATTTTTATTTTTTTTTGAGACAGAGGTTTACTTTGTGGCCCTCAGAATAGTGCTGTGGTGTCAGAGCTCATGGCAACCTCAAACTCTTGGGCTCAAGCAATCTGCTTGCCTTAGCCTCCCAAGTAGCTGGGACTATATATAGGCACCTGCCACAACGCCTGGCTATTTTTAGAGACGGAGTCTCCCTCACTTAGGCTGGTCTCGAACTTGTGAGCTCAGGTGATCCACCCATGTCAGCCTTCCAGAGTGGGCAAACCTTGACTATTACAAAAGCCAAAGGAGACTAAAAAAGGGTGAAGGGACTTAGGATATCACACAAGGCATCAGAAAATACATAGAAATTATTTAGTCGTGTATAATGCAAACTTTTCTGCCCCCATTTTTTTTTTTTTTTTTGAGACAGAGCCTCAAGCTTTCACCCTGCGTAGAGTGCTGTGGCATCACAGCTCACAGCAACCTCCAATTCCTGGGCTCAAGCGAGTCTCCAGTCTCTGCCTCCCAAGTAGCTGGGACTACAGGCTCCCGCCACAATGCCCGGCCATTTTTTGGTTGCAGTCGACATTGTTGTTTGGCGGGCCCGGGCTGGATTCGAATCCGCCAGCTCAGGTGTACGTGGCTGGCGCCTCAGCCCGTTGAGCCACAGGCGCCGAGCCTTCTGCCCAACTTTTTGAGTGAAAAAATAAGCATGTGCATTACACATGGGTAGTATTCCATATCCATATACAGTTATAATTCTTTCATTTATGTTTATGTGTTACAGTGTAACTCTAGAAAGCAATATGGAAAATAATACACTGGAATATCATAGTGATTTTGTTGAACTTATGACAAACTTGCAACAAAAGCATTTTTGGCCAATGTAGAATAACATATTTTTTCCTCAAAGTTTGGGCCAAAACTGTGGCATGTGTGTTATACACACAAGCACATTATTTATGGCAAACATAAGTCAGTGAGGGAAAAATTTAGAGGATGGAGCTGTTGACACCATCAAATACAGCAGAGATCAAGATTCAGAATAAGCCAAGGTCAATGGCTTAGTAGGACAGAAATTACAGTGATTATCAAGCAGTTCACAGAACAAAGAAATTAAAGCACCCTTTAAAAAAAGGGTGATGTATTTAAAAATTCTGAAATCAAATGAAAATAGGAAAATACAACTGTAAAGTAGTAGCAGTATAAGGTAAATTTTTTTCTATACATGTTTAAAAAGCAAGGGTATTTGGCTGGACACCCATAGCTGTGTTTAGGGCACTGGCCACATGCAGAGGGGCTGGCAGGTTCAAACCTAGCCCCAGCCTGCTAAACAAACAAATAAACAAAAACCTACTTGGGAAGCTGAGGTAAGAGAATCGCTTGAGCCCAAGAGTTTGAGGGTGCTGTGAGCTGTGATGCCACGGTACTACCGAGGGTGACAAAGTGAAACTCTGTCTCAAAAAAAAAAAAAAAAAAAGGCAAGGGTATTGAGAAGTCTCTCAGAAGACTGGTAAGAAATGGGACACTTGGTGTATACAATGGAAGATAAGCCTTTTAGAGGCTTAGGGTAAATGGACAAGAGAGACAATATAGTGACAAAGATTCTGAGACGATCTCAAAAATCTCAAATTCTTTGAATCCTGGAAGTCACCACAGTTAACAGTGTTAAAGACAAATTCACACACATATATAAACACACATTAAAAAAAGACTTAGACATCTATTTAATGAACATATAAACAGGATTGGGCTATTTTAACAAGGATCTGTGCTAAGGAGAGAAAAAGTAACACCTTTTCTATAGGTAGGAGAACATATTAATTATTAAAATGGACATTGAAATCTAAAGAGGAATCAGAAAGATAAGCCAAAATTCTTACAGAAGTAAAATACCGTAGCAATTAATTCTTAATTAAATAATAAAGTTGAAAGAAATGGAAACTAAGCAAATTTGTTTATTTTATGAAAAGCCTGCCAGTAATTCACTATATGCCTACATTAATCAATGAACAAGGAATGTTCATACATGTAGTTAGTTTTAGGGTTCAGTGAAATATATATATTTGTTTGTTTGTTTTGAGACAGAGCCTCTACCCCGCTAGGTAGAGGGCCATGGCGTCACAGCTCACAGCAACCTCCAATTCTTGGGCTTAAGCGATTCTCTTGCCTCAGCCTCCCGAGTAGCTGGGATTACAGGTACCTGCCACAATGCCCAGCTATTTTTTGGTGGTAGATGATATTGTTTGGCAGGCCCAGGCTGGATTCCAACCCGCCAGCTCTGGAGTATGTGGCTGGCGCCTTAGCCGCTTCAGCTACAGGCGCCAAGCTGAAATATATATCTTTGGCTATCATTATTTTATGTTCTGTAAAGTTGTTGTAAACACTGAAATAGTTAATACCGAACCAGTGTTGCTAGAGAAAATAGAGGTAAGGTTTCTGTGGGAGCATTTTTATCAGCTGATTAATACATAGATTTGTTTTATGTGTATTTCTGTTAAAGACACCTTTATTGTTAATACACACTGTTGTTCCATTAAAAGTGAACTCACAGTCAATAGCAGTGTAAGTCATACCTGAAGGAAATTTATGAAACACAAGTGTTTTTCCCACAAGGCACATCATAGCTTTCTTGTGCTTAACAACATTGGATAGTACTTTTAGCACTATGCTTGGGGACTATTTTACATAGTCAAATCGCTAATAAAAATCACAGAAGTCTGGGAAATGTGGCATTAAGTAATGCAAAAAGGACACTTATTTTACAGTATGAGAGAAACAACAAGTCAAGAGTATAATTGTGGGCAGTACCTGTGGCTCAAAGGAGTAGGGCGCCGGCCCCATATGCCGGAGGTGGCAGGGTCAAACCCAGCCCCGGCCAAAAACTCCAAAAAAAAAAAAAAAAAGGAGTATAACTGCCCTGTTTGACCTCTGGGAAATGTGTGCAGTGGGTGACTCAAATATTTGGCCACTCTGAGAATGCCTGCACATGGCTGCGAAAGTGTCAAGAATACTGATTTGGGGATTTTTTTTTTTTCCAGCACAGTTCTGTACTACAAAGTTTTTTTTTTTTTTTTTTTTGAGACAGAGCCTTAAGCTGTCACTCTGGATAGAGCGTGGTGACATCACAGCTCACACCAACCTCTAATTCCTGGGCTCAAGCGAGTCTCTTGCCTCCGCCTCCCAAGTAGCTGGGACTGCAGGCGGCCATTTTTTGGTTGCAGCCGTCATTGTTGTTTGGCAGGCCCAGGCTGGATTTGAACCCGCCAGCTCAGGTGTATGTGGCTGGCGCCTTAGCCCGCTGAGCCACAGGCGCTGAGCCCTACAAAGTATTTTGATGATTTTTGGATTACAAATAAATGTTAGTGGATATCGGAATTTGGAATTATAGAATTTGTGAGTAATGAGAATCAATGGTACTTGTTTCAAATGTGTAGTTTGTATAAGAACGTATATTGTCTATGTCTATAAAGGACTATAGATTAAATGGGTTTACAAGCCTAAAGGGAAGAAATTTGGAACAGAAAACATTTCAGCTAGGAAATGAAGGGAAGGGAAAACTTAAGAATGCACTAGGATATTGACAAGATAAATAAAAGTGCTATGAAAATGGAGCTAAGATTATTATCATTCTAAAAAATCAGTTAAATCAGGTAAGCATTTTCAATTACTCCTTTTAATTCTTTGTTTTTTTTTTTTTTTTTTTTTTTTGAGACAGAGTCTCAAGCTGTGCCCTCAGTAGAGTACCATGGTGTCATAGCTCACAGCAACCTCAAACTTTTAGGCTTAAGTGACTCTCTTGCCTCAGCCTCCCAAGTAGCTGGGACTTCAGACACCCGCCACAACGCCTGGATGTATTTTTTATTTTTGCAGTTTTTGGCCGCGCCTGGGTTTGAACCCACCACCTCCAGCTGGCGCCATACTGGTTGAGCCACAGGTACCGCCCACGCCTGGCTATTTTTTAGTTGTAGTTGTCATGGTTGTTTGGCAGGCCCGGGCTGGATTCAAACCTGCCAGCTCCGGTGTATGTGGCTGGAGCCCTAGCTGTTGAGCTATAGGCGCCAAGCCTACTTCTTTAATTCTTAAGCAACAACTAAATGACAATTAATTATTATAGCCCGATTATTATCACCTCCAATTTTTTGATATGCTCACATAACCAAAACGTTTATACCAAAAGAATAACAACAACATCAACAAAAAATAGTCTATTTCTCATTCCACAGATCTTAGCATATGAGATTATCCCAATGTAGGATATTTTCTCAGTAGAGGAAAATGAGAAAGTTTCATAAAATGTTAAACAATATAAAAATATCAGACAAAGATGTAGCACTCAGCTGGAAGCACTTTACACTGGTAAAACAAAAACTAACATTATTCTGAAATAAGAGGCTTTTGGCTATACAAATTTAAGATAGTAGGAGTAAATATTTCCTTTTAGGTAAATGAAATTCACAGAAAAAGTTCATAGAAAACGAACGAATTATCTTAGAGAAATCGAAATCAGCACTGAGACAAGTGCCATTACTAAAATAATCCTTTTTGTGTATAAAAATACATGAATAAACAGAAGTATATACTTAACTTCATCCTAAAACTACAGAACATCTCAAGTTACCTTCTTTAAATTTGTTTATTATCCACTCTAGCTGATCGAGTACACTTCGGAAAGTACCCATATAATCCAGGACTTCTTCTGTTATAGAATTCAGGACCTATAGGTATAAGAGGTACCACAACAATTTATTCTGTCATACAGGACAAACATAACTAACAATTCAATCCTTTACACTAAGGACACTTTTAAAAAGGAATACTATGTTGGTTAATATCCAGTACCCAAAACTTTTACATTAATTTTCAAATGATGAAGAGATTCAAGCATTGAAAATATAATAATAAAATAATCTATGATAAATGTAGTATGAAACTCAAACTATTCATATTTTTATTATTGCTAGAGTAGTAAAGTGACATAAAAGTACAATAAAAGTGAAGATCCCCAAATCCCATCCTTCAGAGAAATACCAATGATATTTGGTATAGTAGACGAAGCTAACATTTTCCTACATTTTAATACCTATCTGTCAGATACAAAGAAGGAAATCCAAAAATGGAGTTTCAAAGCTAAATTCCTGAGTCCACACACATGATTCTAAGCACTATGCAATCCTACTAGTGTGAAGGCTAAAACAAGAATCCTTTAAATTTAATTTTCCAGGATGAAAAATAGCATCCTCATGAATGTGGGCTATGGATTGGCAGGAAATAGATGCTGTTCCCTTTAACATTTTTGAAACTTACGGATTTTACACTGATTCCAGGAAAGAAGCCATTGATGACAACATGAGTAGAATCTTGCAGCATGGAAGTTCGGAACCTTTCTAGTAAATCTCTCTTAGAGCCCAAACCATAAAGCACAACGTTGAACCCAAGGCTGTTAGGAAAGATAGTATTCATGAAATTAAAGTTTAATATCTCCCTCTCTCTTTTTTTTGAGACAGAGTCTTACTTTGTCGCCTTGTGGTGTCATAGTTCACAGCAACCTCAAACTCTTGGGCTCAAGCGATTCTCTTGCTTCAGCTTCCCAAGTAGCTGAGACTACAGGCACCTGCCACAATGCCCAGCTATTTTAGAGATGGGGTCTTGCTCTTGCTCAGGTTGGTCTTGAACCTGTGAGCTCAAGCAATCCACCCGCCTCGTCCTCCCAAAGTGCTAGGCTTACAGGCATGAGCCCTTGTACTTTTTTTTTTTTTTTTTGAGACAGAGCCTCAAGCTGTCGCCCTGGATAGAGTGCCATGGCATCACAGCTCACAGCAACCTCCAACTCCTGGACTCAAGAGATTCTCCTGCCTCCGCCTCCCAAGTAGCTGCGACTACAGGTGCCTGCCAAAACGCCTGGCTACGTTTTGGTTGTAGCTGTCATTGTTCTTTGGTGGGCCCAGACTGGATTTGAACCTGCCAACTCAGGGGTATGTGGCTGGTGCCTTAGCTGCTTGAGCCACAGGTGCTGAGTCTTTTTTTTTGAGACAGAGTCTAGTTCTGTTGCCTAGGCTACAGTGTAGTGTCTTCAGGGTAGCTCATTATAACCTCAAAATCCTGGGCTCAATCCTCTTGCCTCAGCCTCCTGAGAAGTTGCTACTACAAGGTGCTCTCCACAACAACACCCCGCTAATTTTTCTATTTTTAGTAGAGATGGGGTCTCACTCTTCCTTAGGCTGGTCTCAATCTCCTTAACTCAAGCAATCTTCCCACTTCAGCCTGTCAAGAGTGCTAGGATTACAGTATGAGCCATAGCACCCAGCTTCCTTAAAGTAATCTTACAAAGAATACTAGGAAGAACTGGGATGGTTAAATAATTAAATTATTGATTCCCAAGTTACACAAAGTAAAGGCATAATTTCATCATTTGTACACAAAGTTTACATATAATTCCAACTTTTTCAGCAACTTTCTCTCCAGTTCCTATTACCTTTCAAGTAAGAGATGCCTGGAGGCAAGGGAGACCATCCCCAGTAATGTACTATAGACAGTTCTACAAGTTAAAGCAAAGTTTAAATTAATGAATTAAATTGGAAAGATAAGGCTCAACTACAACTAGAACTTTACCTTAGAAATGCAAATAATGTAACCTCATCACATGTGCCCTCATATTAATCTGAAATTTTAAAAAAATTGGAAAGATAACCAGGAGCTAAGTAATAAATAAAGGTCTTACTAAGTCATACTAAGATGTTGGACTTCATTCCAAAGGCAATAAGCATTTAAAAGTTACTAATAAGTTATTAACAGAAAAGTTTTATTTTTATTTTTTATTTTTTGAGACAGAGTCTCAAGCTGTCATTCTGGGTAGAGTGCCGTGGCGTCACAGCTCACAGCAACCTCAAACTTTTGGGCTTAAGCAATTCTCTTGCCTCAGCCTCCCAAGTAGCTGGGCCTGCAGACAACTGCCACAATGCCTGGCTATTTGTTGTTGTTGTTGTTGTTGTTGCAGTTGTCATTCTTGTTTTAGCTGGCCTAAAACAACAGGGCCAGGTTCGAACCTGCCAGGGTTGATGTATGCGGCCAGGGCCCTACCCACTGAGCTACAGGCACCGAGAAAAATTTTAGGTAGGAAAGTAACATGTTCCTTTGTTTTTTTGGCAAGTTTTGCCCAGGGTTGGGTTTGAACCAGCCACCTGGTTTGAACTGGCCACCTCTGGCATATAGGGTCCACGCCCTACTCCCTTGAGCCACAGGTGCCACCCCGATCCTTTTTTTTGAGACAGAGCCTCAAGCTGTCACCCTGGATAGAGTGCTGTGGCTCACAGCTCATAGCAACCTCCAATTCCTGGGCTCAAGCGAGTCTCCTGCCTCTGCCTCCCAAGTAGCTGGGACCACAGGCGCCCACCACAACGCCCAGCCACTTCCTGCTTGCAGCCGTCATTGCTGTTCGGCGGGCCCAGGCTGGATTTGAACCTGCCAGCTCAGGTGTACGTGGCTGGTGCCTTAGCCGCTTGAGCCACAGGCGCCAAGCCCGGATCTTTTTTGTTTTTTTTTAATTTATTGTTGGGGATTCATTGAGGGTACAAGAAACTGGGATCATATTTCTTAGGTAAAGACCGTCTTATAATTGTGTTTTGCCCCCAAAAGGTGTGGCACACATCAAGACCCCACTCCCTCACTCCTTCCCTCGTAACATGATCTTTTTAGAAAGCTCACTATGGATAGGAAGGAGGAACAAAAGTGCCCAAATGAAGATCTTAGATGTCTTGGAGAAAAATGTGAGGTGTCAAAAGCTTTAGTATTAGGTAAAATCAGTAAGATTTAATAGTCGATTACATTTGGAGGGTGAGAGAAATAGAATATTTAAGAATGATTCAGTTTTTTGGCTTGGCGCCTGTGGCTCAATGGGCTAAGGCGCCAGCCACATACACCTGAGCTGGCGGGTTCAAATCCAGCCTGGGCCCACCAAACAATGACGGCTGCAACCAAAAAATAGCCGTGTGTCGTGGCGGGCGCCTGTAGTCCCAGCTACTTGGGAGGCAGGGGCAGGAGACTCGCTTGAGCTCAGGAATTGGAGGTTGCTGTGAGCTGTGATGCCACAGCACTCTATCCAGGGTAACAGCTTGAGGCTCTGTCTCAAAAAAAAGAATGATTCAGTTTTCTACCACAGGAAACTATATGAATGGGATGATTAACATTCTGTTCTGGATTAGCAGAGTCAGGTGAGAATGACTGGTTTTAGATGTATGGTGAATTATTTACAAGATATCTAAGTAGAAACTTCCAATATTCATTCAGATATCCATGTTGGCTGCTAAGGTGTGAGGACTGGTTTGGAGATAACAATATGAGAGTCATTCACACACAAAAAGCAACTGAAGCCGAGTGTGCATGAGACAACCCAGAACACCAAGAACTAGGAGGTCAAGCTAAAGTCCAACTCCATGAATGTTTATGAATGAAACAGTATTTATGTGATGCTCTCTGACAATGCAGCATAGCCTAGAAATAGAAGAACAAAAAAGAAATAACACGCAAAGGTAGAAATTAGCAATACCAAAGCATCAGAAAGAATACACAACCTCAAACTCTTGAGCTTCAGCCATCCTCTTGCCTCAACCTCCCAAGTAGGTGGGACTACAGCTGCTTGCCACAATGCCAAGCTATTTTTTAAAGACAGGGATCTCACTCTTGCTCAGGCTGGTCTTGAACTCTGTGAGCTCAAGCGATCCACCCGTCTTAGCCTCCCAGAGTGATAGGCTCAACGAGCTAAGGCGCCAGCCACGTACACCTGAGCTGGCGGGTTCGAATCCAGCCCGGGCCCGCCAAACAACAATGAAAGAAACAGACAAGGGAATTCACAGAGCTAGCCAATTCTACTGAAGTAGCTGACTATTAGGTCTAATCTGGGAAGTAAAGCAAATCAAAGATATGAAAGGTGACACACTGGGAGAAGAAAGAACTTATGGGGTGAGAGACAAGATTAGAGCAAAGAGCTGCTTTACGTATTTATAATGCATAGATGCACAAATAGTTATTGAGAGAAGCTGAGGTTCTTACAAGGAAGATGATCATTTTCTTCCTAGCATAACCCTGGGACATACTGGCAAAAGAAAACCAGGACTAACTGCAGGCAACTGCGATAATTTCTATGTTGTTGTTCTTTTTTTTTTTGAGACAGTCTCACTTTCTTACCCCCAGTAGAGTGCTGTGGTGTCATAGTTCATAGCCACCTCAAACTCTTCGGCTCAATTGATCCTCTTGCTTCAGCCTCCCTGGTAGCTAGGACTATAGCTGATCCCCACAATGCCTGGCTATTTTTAGAGATGGGTCTCACTCTTGCTCAGGCTGGTCTCGAACTCATGAGTTCAAGCGATCCATCTGCCTCCACCTCCCAGAGTGCTGGGATTATAGGAATGAGCCACTGCACACAGCTGATTTCTGTTTTCTTCTGCTTGGTGGAGCTGCCTTCTTTTTTACTCCAGTGACAATGTGTGTTAGCGTACATTTTAAGCACTTCCTTATTATTAAGATATTTAAAATAAAAACACAGAAGTAATTATAGTTTAATGGTTGCGTACAGTGGCTCACACAATAATCTCAGTGCTTTGGGAAGGTGAGCCAGGATCACTTGAGGCTAGGAATTTAGGATAAGCCTGGGCAACATAGTGAGACTCTGTCTCTAAAAAACCTTTTAGGGCGGCACCCATAGCTCAGTGAGTAGGGGCTGGCCACATACACTGAGGCTAGTGGGTTTGAACCCTGTCAGCTGTGAACTGTGACACCACAGCACTCTATGGAGGGCGACATAATGAGACTCTGTCTCAAAAAACAAAAACCCCAAAACCAAAAAATCCTTTTTTAGAAAAGATTTAAAAAATAGTACATTTATTAACCTTGCAAAGTTGAATTTTCAAATGTTTTTACGACTAGTAAGTTCTAATTCTAATAGGGCTGGGCTCACGCCTGTAATCCTACCACTCTGGGAGGTTAAGACGGGTGGATCGCTTGAGCTCAAAGAGTTTAAGACCAGCCTGAGCAAGAGTGAGATCCCTGTCTTTAAAAAATAGCTGGGCATTGTGGCAAGCAGCTGTAGTCCCACCTACTTGGGAGGCTGAGGCAAGAGGATGGCTGAAGCTCAAGAGTTTGAGGTTGCTATGAGCTATGATGCCATGGTACCCTACCAAGAGCGGCAAAATGAGACTCTGTCTCAAAAAAAAAAGTTCTATTTTTAAGAAATGTTATTTATTTTAGCAATGTCCGTAAAGTCTGATAAATTTAAAACCACATATTTCTTTTTTTTTGTTTGTGAGACAGAGTCTCACTATGTTGCACTCAGTAGAGTGCAATGATGTCACAGCTCACAGCAACCTCAAACTCTTAGATTTAAGCGAGTCTATTGCCTCAGTCTCCCATGTAACTGGACTACAGGTGCCGGCCACAGGCCTGGCTATTTTTTTGTTGCAGTTGTCATTGTTGTTTAGGAGGCCCGGGTCAGGTTTGCCTTGGTGTATGTGGCTTTTTCCTTAATCACTGAGCTCGGGCACTCGACCAAAAGTACATATGTCTTAAAAACTGTAAAATTTCTGGCTCGGCGCCTGTGGCTCAACAGGCTAAGGCGCCAGCCATGTACACCTGAGCTGGCGGGTCCAAATCCAGCCCATGCCCGCCAAACAACGATGGCTGCAACCAAAAAATGGCCGGGTGTTGTGGCGGGCGCCTGTAGTTCCAGCTACTTGGGAGGCTGAGGCAAGAGACTCGTTTGAGCCCAGGAACTGGAGGTTGCTGTGAGCTATGATGCCACAGCACTCTATCCAAGGTAACAGCTTGAGGCTTTGTCTCAAAAAAAAAAAAAAAACCTGTAAAATTTCTGAGAAGAGTCATATAATAAAATAAAATTTCTCTATTTGAGTCATAAAACAAGGAAAATATCTCTTTATTTGTACATATAAAGAAATATACAAGGCCATTATAAAAAGAAAGTTAAGGGGGAAAGGAAGAGCAGAGAGAGGGAAGGAGCGAGGGGGGTGGAGTCTTGGTGTGTGCCACATCAATTATAAAAAGGACTTAACCTAACAAATGTAATCAGTGTAACCTGGTTTCTTGTACCCTCAATGAATCCCCAATAAAAAAAAAAAAAAAGAAAGTTAAATGTTAAATTACTCTAACAGGAGGTTACACATAAATATATTATTGATTTTACAAGAGTTTGTAATGTAATACTCACTGTAACTGTAGCATCCACTTATGAAATAATTTCTCATATTGCTGATTTAGTTGTTTAAGTTCAGAAGAAAAGGAAGGAGAAACCGTGCTCAGTAAGTTATGCAATGTTTGCTTAAAAAAAAGAGGAGGGAAAAAATTATTCTCAAACCATATACATTAAATCAATCCAAATTAAAACTATTTCCTTTGAAGCTGAGGTTAAAAGAAGCCATTAGTGGAAATATTACTTTAATCAGGTTTGACTGTATCAACTTCAAAAATGATTTAAATACTTGTTTTCTTAAAACTTTTTAACTTTCTTTTTAATACAAATATGTGATAATAATAAAGAATTTGCTAAGTTTTGTCTAGAACTATTTAAATGATTATAAATCCCAAATATAAGGCTTTAATTTCTAAAAAGATCATTGCTGTAAGATGATTAAATTTCCCCCAGCTTTAACAATAAATCAATCAAGACAGACTTTTAAAATACCATGGGTGGTGCCTGTGGCTCAAGGAATAGGGTGCTGGCCCCACACGCTGAGAGTGGAGGGTTCAAACCCAGCCCCGGCCGAAAAAAAAATGCAAAAAAGAAAATAAAACCCCATGGATTGGCTGGGTGCAGTGGCTCACGCCTGTAACCCTAGCACTCTGGGAGGCAGAGGTGGGTGGATAGCTTGAGTTCACGAATTCGAGACCAGCTTGAGCAAAAGCTAGACTCCATCTGTACTAAAAAAGAAAAAACAAAAATAAAGAAAACAAACAAACAAAAAAAACTGGGGCAAGAGGATCACTTGACCCCAATAGTTAAAGAGGTTGCTGTGAGCTATGACACCATGGCACTCTATCCAGGGCAATAGCTTGAGACGCCATCTCAAAAAAATAAAACAAACAAACAAAACCCCACAGATTTCAGGCCAGGCATGATGGCTCATGCCTGTAATCCTAGCCCTCTGAAAGGCTGATTGTGTTCACAAGTTTGAGACATGTCTGAGTAAGAGTAAGATCCTGGGCTTGGCACCCATAGCACAGTGGTTATGGCGCCAGCCACATGCACTGAGGCAAGTGGGTTTGAACTCAGACTGAGCCAGTTAAACAACAAGGACAACTGCAACAAAAAAATAGCCAGGCGTTCTGGCGGGTGCCTATAATCCCAGCTACTTGGGAGGCTGAGGCAAGAGAACTGCTTAAGCCCAAGAGTTTGAGGTCGCTGTGAGCTATGACACTGCAGCAGGGCACTCTACCTAGGGGGACATAGTGAGACTCTGTCCCAACAAACAAAAAAAACCAGTGGGATCCTGTCTCTGCTAAAGACAGAAAAAATTAGGGCTGGGAGTGGTGGCTCACGCCTGTAATCTCAGCACTCTGAGAGGCCTAGGTGGTTGGATCTCCAGAGCTCATGAGTTGCAGACCAGCCTCAGCAATAGCGAGACCCTGCCTCTAAAAATAGCTGGACATTGTGGCGGAAGCCTGTAGTCCCAGCCACTCGGGAGGCAGAGGCAAGAGGATGGCTTAAGTTCAAGAGTTTGAGGTTGCTGTGAGCTATGATTCCACAGCTCTCTACCCAGGGCAACAGTTTGAGACACTGTCTAAAAAAAAAAAAAACCCACAATTCAACACCCCACTGATAAATGTGACTGGCCTTTTTAAATTTGTTTTTTAGGCTCGGCGCCTGTGGCTCAACAGGCTAAGGCGCCAGCCACGTACACCTGAGCTGGCGGGTTTGAATCTAGCCCGGGCCCGCCAAACAACAATGACGGCGGCAACCAAAAAATGGCCGGGCATTGTGGCGGGCGCCTGTTGTCCCAGCTACTTGGGAGGCCGAGGCAAGAGACTCGCTTGAGCCCAGGAATTGGAGGTTGCTGTGAGCTGTGATGCCACAGCACTCTATCCAGGGTGACAGCTTGAGGCTCTGTCTCAAAAAAAAAAAAAAAGAATAAAATAAATTTGTTTTTTATTTTTATTTTTGTTTTGAGACAGAGTTTCACTGTTTTGCCCTCAGTAGAGTACTGTGCTGTCATAGTTCACAGCAACCTCAAACTCTTGGGCTCAAGTGATCCCCTTGCCTCAGCCTCCCAAGTAGCTGGGACTACAGGCGCCTGCCACGATGCCCAGCTGTTTTTAGATATGGGGGTCTCAATCTTGGCTCAGGCTGGTCTCAAACTCATAAGCTCAGGTTATCCACCCATCTTGGCCTCCCAGATTGCTAGGATTATAGGCATGATCCATTGCACTCAGCCTAAATTTCACTGGCTTAAAAAAAGTCCACCTATTGATTTGAAAAAATGTAAAAGCTTAAGGAAAGAGTTAAGTATTAATGCTCAGAAAATATTAAAGTTTCTATATAATTTACTGTTAACATTAGTAAAAATAAATTTACATCACCATTCTTCCAGAAGCTATCTCTTGCAAATTCTTTATCTTTAATAAGTATGACCAATTTTCCTTTTTGAAACAGAATTTTACTATGTTGCCCTTGGTAGAGGTGCCGTGGCCTCACAGCTCACAGCAACCTCTAATTATTGGGCTTAAGTGATTCTCTTGCCTAAGCCTTCCAAGTAGCTGGGACCACAGGTGCCCGCCACAATGACTGGCTATTTTTTTGTTGTAGTTGTCATTGTTTTTTAGCAGGCCCGGACTAGGTTCGAACTCGCCAGCCTCAGTGCATATGGCCGGTGCCGTAACCATTGTGCTGTGAGTGCCAAGCCAAGTATGGCCAATTTTAAAAAACAATGTCAACAAACTGAGGAAAGTACACTGCCCTGTACCAAAAACTTGGAAATTTATACTGGTGAATCAAGCACAGCTCATTTTTCTTTTCTTTCTATCTTATCTTATCTTATCTTTTATTTTATATTTTATTTTATTTTATTATTTTTTATTTATTTATTTATTTATTTATTTATTTTGTTGTTGTTGCTGTTTGGCTGGGGCCAAGTTTGAACCCGCCACCCTTGGTATATGGGGCCAGTGCCCTACTCACTGAGCCATGGGAGCCGCTCTCATTTTTCTTTTTTTGAGACAGAGTCTCAATATGTTATCCTTGGTAGAGTGCTATGGTGTCACAGCTCACAACAACCTCAAACTCTTAGGCTTACATGATTCTCTTGCCTCAGCCTGCCAAGTAGCTGGGACTACATGTGCCCACCACAATGCCTGGCTATTTTTTGGTTGCAGTTGTCATTGTTGTTTAGCAGGCCTGGGCTGGGCTCGAACCCTCTAGCCTTGGTGTATGTGGCCAGCACCCTACCCACTGAGCTACAGGCACTGAGCCCACAGTTCATTTTTCTAAATGAACACTCCCATCAAAAGCAGCATATGCACCTCTATCCTGCCACTACCATGTTTTCATGGTTCAAGTAAAATTTTCCTTTTTCTTTTTTTAATTTTTGATTTCAGAATGTTATAGGAGTACAAATGTTTTGGTTAAATGCATTCCTTTTTTGTACAGTTTGAGTCAAGGTTATAATTGTGTCTATCCCCCAGATAGTGTACACTGTGCCCATTAGGTGTGAATTTGTCTGTCTCCTACTGCCCCCTACCACCTGCTTGTTTTCCATTGAATTTTACTACATGTGCGCATGTGTGTTGATCATTTAGATGTACTTTAAAGTGATAACATACTCTTTAATACTGAAGATTAGAGCTACAATCGATATTCTGGGTATTTTGGCCTGTACAGTGTTTATTTACTATATTAACAGAGAAATAGTACCACTTCTAAGTAGAACTGTTGAGTAGGTAGCTAAAAACCTCTCTTATCCCAATGGTCATTTATACTGGATTATCTGAGCATATTCACACTTGAATGTTAACTTTGGAATGCTACTTCCTCTGTGCACTTTCATCTCAAACTCTAATAGTTAACAGAGAATTGTACTATTGCCCCCAATTACCCTCTCTCTGTATCACATGACTTTGTAGTTCCTCCCACTAAAAGGGTTGAGTATAGTTCCTTGCCCTTTGATTTTGTCTTTAGCCATGTGATCTGCTGTGGCTACTAAAATGAGGCAGAAGTGACAGTGCCAGTTTTGAGCTTAGGCTTTAAGAGGCCATGTGTTTGTTCCACTTTTTTCTTATGCTTCTGCCACAGTCACGAGAACAACATGCCTCAGTCAGCCCACTGGCCCAATGAGGAAGAGACATAGAGTAGTAGTAAATCCTGGAGCAGTCAACCCCAGCTGACCCACAAATATGAGAAATAAATGCTTATGGTTACATCATATTGAGATTGTATTGGTTGGCTATGCTATGTCTACAATCAATGAAAGGTATTCCCTTCCCTCATTAACAGGTGTTTCTTTCATCCTCCTAGAGATCCTTTTTCCCGTAAGTCCTATGTGGTACTATTTTGACTGTAGATTCATTTGTTCTTCTCTTATGTTGCTAATATAAAAAAATAAATTCTAATCAAATGTTAGTGTCATCTATTTCCTGGAACAATTTGGTTTCTTGACACTAATTTTCACTTAGTTTCTGATTTGAGTCTCAATACCAGTGAGGCAGGTGACCAGAAAACCTCAGAATATACATAAACCATGTTTCTCAAGTCATAGAGACTTATCCCATATTCACTTCTCTCTTTTCTTTCTTTCGTTTTTTTTTTTTTTGAGACAGAGCCTCAAGCTGTCACCCTGGATAGAGTGCTGTGGCATCACAGCTCACAGCAACCCCCAATTCCTGGGCTCAAGGGAGTCTCTTGCCTCTGCCTCCCAAATAGCTGGGACTACAGGCACCCGCCACAACGCCTGGCCATTTTTTGGTTGCAGCCGTCATTGTTGATTGGTGGGCCCGGGCTGGATTCGAACCTGCCAGCTCAGGTGTACGTGGCTGACGCCTTAGCCCATTGATCCACAGGCGCTGAGCCACTTCTCTCTTTTCGATAGCTCAAAAACTTCACCAAAATCCCTAAAACTCACTAAATTTTAAAAAATTTAGAAAATTCACTAATTCTGATTTGCAGAGTATAGTAAAAATCTTGATGATCCTTGATCTAATAAGCTCTTCTAGACTTAGATTATCAAACCCATGTACTACTGACTGAAAGATTTTCTCTCTGATAGTTCTGTCTTCTTTCTTAGATAGGTATCAGTCAAAACCACAAGTATGACCAATATTTTTTTTGTAAAATGAGCTACTAGAACCACCATACATAGTAACTTTGTTACCCTGCTGTGCCGGACAGGTCTTCCATAACATCATCAAGCAGAATAAGCTCTACTTTTTTTTTTTTCAGACAGAGTTTCACTAAGTTGCCCTCGGTAGAGTGCCGTGGCATCACAGCTCACAGCAACCTCAAACTCTTGGGCTTACGCAATTCTCTGCCTCAGCCTCCCAAGTAGCTGGGACTATAGGCGCCTGCCACAACGCCCGGCTATTTTTTTGTTGTTGTTGTTGCAGTTGTCATTGTTGCTTTAGCTGAGCCAGGCCGGGTTCGAACCCGCCAGCCTCAGTGTATGTGGCCAGTGCTGTAACCACTGTACTACAGCGGTACCAAGCAAATAACCTCTACTTTTTGAAAAATTTCTGAGAAAAAGCAGGTTGCAATCATTTTTTTAAGTTTCAGATTAATATGAGGGAACAATTAGGTTACAGTGTTTGCATTTGCTAGGCAAAGTCCCTACTGTAGTTTTGTCCCAAACTCAGAAAGTGTGCCATATACCTTTACATTGTGCCTGCTAGGTGGGAGCGCACCAATTCTTCTCCCTTCACCCCTAATCCCCCTAACGAATCTGAGTTTTTCTCTTGTGTGGGCATGTTGCAATCATGTTTTAAATGACCAATGTGCAATTCAATGAACACCTGGCTTAAATAAATGACACTAATGCTACATGGAGTATCAAGAAACTGTGACCCTGATGACTATTAAAGATCATGAACAAATGATAAAAATGTAAAATTATAGTGTATCAAAAAGAATTGTAATCCAGTGAATTATTTAGCATATATAATAAAATAGACATCTAATAATCATTATCAAATTTGTGTTTCATTTGATAAAGGCAATAATTGTGTTTGTGTACACTTAATCTTTAGATTTGTTGTTTATGTAGCATACTTTTCAGGAAATGATAAAAAAAAATGTTAGAAGTAACATTCCTTGCAACATACCTGATCCAGTTTAGTTCTCCTTAGCTTCTGCAATGTTCTATCAGAGGTTAAAACTTTTGAACTGCTGTGAGCTTCAAAATATTCTTCTACTAAGTTGTTCTGAAATTAATAAAGTCAGTCTTGTAGTTTCAGACATGTATTTATTTTATATTAAAACTGGACAGTAATATTAGTATAAAAGGACATGTAAGATTCTTGGCCAGCTGTGGTGGCTCACACCAGTAATCCTAGTTCTTTATTTTATTTTATTTTATTTTTTTTTCGGTAATCCTAGTTCTTTGGGAGGCCGAGGTAGAGCACTGTTTGAGGTCAGGAGTTTTGAGACCAGCCTTAACAAGAGTGAGACCCCATTTCTTCAAAAAATATATAAAAATGAGTTGGGTGTGGTGGCATGTGTCTGTAGTCCTAGCTACTTGGGAAGCTTAGGAAGAACTCCTGAGCCTAGGAATTTGAGATTGCAGCGATCTATGATACACTACTGCACTCTACCTGGACCAAGGAGTGAGACTCTGTCTAAAAAAAAAATATATATATATACACACACACACACACACACTATTATTATTATTTATTTGTGATAATCTCCCTCTGTTGCCCCATTAGCTGTGACTAGAGGCACCTGCCATATTTCTGTTTACTAGAGATGGGGTCTCCCTCTTGTATAGGCTGCTTTCAAACTCCTAAGCTCAAGGGATCTTCCTGCCTTGGCCTCCCAGAGTGCTAGGATTACAGGCATGAACCACTGCTCTTGGCCAAAAGAAATTATTTAAAAGTTCATTTTTATATAAGTGAATTGAGATGTCACCTTTAGCATAGATTGCAGTATTAATTCATGAATATGTAGACAGGGCAGAGTAGAAGGCCCCAAAATAAACAAATATATGTGGGGATTTATGTGTAAGGCTGAGAAACATAGAAAAGTGTGGAGAATAATTATTTTGATCCCTCACATGGGTCCCTTAGGGAAGGCCACCTTATACAATTTTACTTTAAGGTAAAAGTCTCTCTACTTACTCTTTTATCTCTTTTTATTTTCTTAGAAGGTGTTTCTTTGCAATCAGGGGCTGAAACTATTCTATTCTGAGTGTCCATCTTTTGGCTAAGTACAACTGCACTAGTGTCCTCTTCATATTCCTGTGCAACCCCTTCACCATCCTCTGAGTTGGAAGCAGAATATTCACTTTCACTGTCAGAATGAGATCTTGAAACTGTGGGAGGAAAAAAAGCAATTGGGAAAACCTCATAGTATGACAATGGAAAGAGTATGGATGTTGAAGAAAGCCCCCCCTTCCAGGGGTATCTTTTCCTTCTGTCATATTTGTGTACTTGCATGCTAAGCTTCCCTCGCAGCTAGAGTTGGCTATGTCATTACTTAGTCCTAATTTTATGAGCTAATTAATAAATTCTGCAAGCACCAGTCTCCTCATTTGATAAATGGGACTAATAGTACCTAACTGAATAAGCCAGTGTGAAGATCACACTGAAATGCATATGAAGTAACTAATAATGCCTGACACACAGGAACTGTGGTGGAAACTGTCCGTCATACCTAAAACTATTCTCCTTCCTTCTTCCTTGCAAACAGAACTCCATTATTTCTAAATGGGGCAGTAAGCTCCACCCTAGAGGATGATTCAAGGCAACTGTCTTTTACTTCTGCCATACCCGTGGACTAGCTTCCTAAGCTTCTCCTGCAAATAAGAGTTGGCCATGTAACCCTATGTAGCTAGAAGCTTCTGGAAAAGATGCACCTCACAGAAGCCCTTATTTTCACTCATAGCTTAAAGTTATAAAAGCCTCATTGTAATATGAAGTATCAAACCTAAAGATGAAAAATGCTGGTGGCAGAAAAAAACACAGGAAGAATCTAGGTCCTTAATGACACTATGAGTCATTATAGCAAGCATGGAATTTATATCTCTGTACTTCATATGATGTGAAATACTTAAATGCCCATGACTTAAATCACTACTGTGGAATTTTCTGTTGTTGCCAGCTGAGAATGCCACCCTAATAATAAACCATTCAGAAATCATAGCTACTATTATTACTACTACTAAAACATACACATTCTAGCCCATAATTGATTTCAAGAATTATGTTTTTTGATAAACCACAAACCTACTTTCACCACTCCCCAGAAATAATAAAGCTAGTTTTATACTTATTAAATAAGGATAAAGCTAGTTTTATACTTAATAGGTATAAACTGCTTTTAAAAGTTAATTTCCAAAATATGAATGAAATAACATTAACCAATCCGTCATATTTATTTTGAATAATATATATATTTCAGAGGATTATCCAGAATTAGCATACAACAAATATAGATACTAAATAAGAAAAAAAGGATAGGCACAATGGCTCAAGCCTGCGATCCTAGCACTTTGGGAAGCCAAGGCAGAATTGCTTGACCAGCCTAGGCAATAAAATGAGATTCCACCACTACAAAAAAATTAAAGAAAAAAAAAATTAGGCAGGGTTAGTGGCATGAACCTATAGTCCTAGGTACTCAAGAAGCTGGGGGAGAAAGAATGCTTGAGCCCAGGAGTTTAAGGTTGCAGTAAGCTACAATAATACCACTGTACTTTAACCAGGCAACAGAATGAGACTCTGTCTTACAAAAATAAAAGCTAAACTTAAAGGAATGCAGGCATATACAGCTTAGCAGATTAAGATGTGCACTAACTGCTGCCCATGGTACGTGCATAGCTTAGAAGTGGAAGCAGGCTCCAGAAAATGTCTCTGCCTTATTTACACGTATACCTCCTACATTTAGGCATATATGCTTTATGGGGTGATTGAGAAGGAAGAGGGAAATTCAAATTCCCCTTCTCTCCAAAGAGGTCTCTTCTTCACAGTAAGGAGAAAACGTAAAACATGGATAGATTTGACAGGAAATAATAATCATAATTGTATGTTATCTTTTACTGCTTCAGATACCAATTCATTCAGCATTATAATTTTTATAGTGATTAAAAATACAGTTTTAACAGCTCTATGAAATTTATACCTTGAAAAGAAAGGACTACAGCATGAAGCCCTGATGTTTGGCTCAATTTAACAATGTTAGCTAATATTATTCCTAAGAGGTCAACACCAAGATAGGAGTTGACATTTTTCTGAAATATAAAGGTCAGCCTTACCACTGAGCATAAGGAATAAAAAAAGTAAAGAAAACAAATATAAAGGTCAATAAGTCGTTTGCTCTTAAGTTAAATATTCTAAAATCTGAAACTATTTTTAATTTCCCAAAAGGTAGGACCCATGTCTATTTAGTTAACTTTGTATGGCATTCAATACAACTATGAATATTTAATATTATTTCATTATAAAATTGCTAAATAAATCAGTAGAATCACTTCCAAACTGTCTCAAAAAAGATAAACTAACAGGTGTAATATTTAATTGGAGAGATGTTTTAACTGACTTCAATGTCCATTAAGTATGTGAAAGATACAGTGTGGAATGTTGGAGTTAAAAAGATAAGATATAGTATTTGCCCTTAAGCAATCTACAGTTGGAGAACACGAGCATATCCTTTCTTTCATAAAAAGAAACAGCAATAAATAATCACAATAATTATTATGATAAAAGATAACTAATAGCTAATAGTTGTTAAGATCATACAAATGTCAAGGACTACACTAAGAACTTTTGATGTCCTTTATTTGGATTAATCCTCAAAACATCTCTGAGGCTGGTAGCAGTATCATTATACCTAATTTTACAAATGAAAAATTGAGGCACATAGAGGTCCCAGTAAACACCAGGCCAAAACCAAGCAGCTGAAGTCTAGAATCTGTATACTTAACTGTTACTGCCTTTTATTTTTTTTTTTAATGTTTAAAAATTTTATCTTATTTATTGATTTTAATTCCGGGTTAACGTGAGGGTACAAACAACTAAGTTACAATGTTTGCATTTATTAGCTACAGTCCCTCTTGCAGTTGTGTCCCACACTTAAGAGGTGTCTCATGTACCTTTATACTGCCCAGTAAGTGAGACCACACCAATCCCCCTCCCTCCTCCATTCTCCCTTACCCTTTGTTTAGATGTTACTTTTTACAAAATCTTCATGTGAAAAGAAATACATACCTATTAATCTTTTTCTTAGACTACGAGGCGTTATTGATAGAAGTTCACATTTGTCATTCTGTTTAAAAATAAAAAAGCATTATAGCTAAATAGTTAATATTATAAAAATGAACGACTAATGTAAGTGAAAGAAGCTAGAAAACATTCAATAAACTAAATTACAACTAGATGAGCCTAGCTCCCAGAAGATAATGACAAAAGAATTTGTTGAAACAAAGAGTCTAACAATAAAACAACATAACAAATTCCAAAGGATTACAAGAGTGACTCTAGAAACTGAATTCCAGACATTTGTAAAGTATATATATAAAAAGTATGTAAAGTATATAAAGAACAAAACATGAGGGCGGCGCCTGTGGCTCAAAGAAGTAGGGTGTCAGCCCCATGTACTGGAGGTGGTGGGTTCAAACCCGGCCCAGGGCCAAAAACTGCAAAAAAAAAAAAAAAAAACCCAACATGATTATATCAGCCTTTGAATCTCTTTTCACCTATCAGACTGGTATTTTTTAAAAGGAAATAATGTGAAATGATGATGAATATGAAAGGAAATGGGCACTTCAACGTATATTATATGGCAATTGACTTTTTATTTATTTATTTGTTTTATTATTTTTTTTTAGAGACAGAGTTTTATTCCATCACCCTCAGTAGAGTGCTGCGGCATCACAGCTCACAGAAACCTCCAACTCCTGGGCTTAGGTGATTCTTTTGCCTCAGCCTCCCAAGCAGCTGGGACTACAGGCGCCTACCACAACGCCTGGCTATTTTTTTGTTGCAGTTTGGCTGGGGCTGGGTTCGAACCCGCCACCCTCAGTGGTTAGGGTGTTGGCCACATACACAGAGGCTGGTGCCCTACCCACTGAGCTATAGGCGCTGCCTAGGCAATGGACTTTTTAATGTGCTAGAAATTTACTCATGTTACAAGTATTACATTCTATAAAGAAGAGAGAAAGAAAGATGTATACATTTTTTGTATACATTTTTACTTTCTGCATTTAAAAAGTTTAAACTTTTTATAGAAATACAAAGTATGTTTTCTTCTCACATACTTTAACACTATTAAATTTCTAGCATATTAAAATGTTCACTGTTAGATACACATTAATTTCTGACAATACTGATAAAAAAGATAAAGTACACTACATTTTCAAAATATGAAAATATAACAAAAAATGTTAAGTCTGTCATCCTTGCAACAGGCTTATGGTACTAGTAACAAATGTCAATAAAATCTGATTTGGGATATTAAGAATAGTACTATAATACCTGACCTGATCCCTCACCAATAGGTTTATAATATGTTTCAATTTTTTTTTTTGGGAGACAGAGTCTCACTATGTCACCCTTGGTAGTGCCATGGCATCACAGCTCACTGCAACCACTCACTCTTGGGCTTAAGTGATTCTCTTGCCTCAGCCTCCCAAGTAGCTGGGACTACAGGCATCTGCCACAACACCTGGCTATTTTTTTGTTGCAACTGTCATTGTTGTTTAGCAGGCCCAGGCTGGGTTCCAACCCGCCTGCCTCGGTGTATGTGGCTGGCACCCTAATCACTGAGCTATAGGTGCCAAGACAAGTTTCAAATTTTTTGATCAAGATCCTCAAGATTTTTTTAACATTTTGGCTCAGTGTCCATAACTCAGTGGTTAGGGTGCTGGCCACATACACAGAGGCTGGTGGGTTCTAACCTGATCCGGGCCTGCTAAACAGCAATGACAACTGCAACAGAAAAATAGCTGGGTGTTGCGGAGGGTGCCTACAGTCCCAGCTACTTGGGAGGCTGAGGCAAGAGAATCTCTTAATCCCAAGAGTTTGAGGTTGCTGTGAGCTATGATGCCACAGCACTCTATCAAGGATGACATAGTGAGACTCTGTCTCAAAAAAATAAAAATAAAGATTTTTTTACATTTTGCCATCTTGATCCAGTACACGTGTATATATGTATATATAAAATAGAAAAAAATTAAAACAATACTTACAAAATAGATTTTAAATTCTTTTCTATTTCATTTTTAAAAATCAGGCTATGTTCTACTAAACTGGTTTCAAGAATGAGAATTGAGACAACGCTTGCCTTGCTGTTTCTACCAATATTAAAGCATCATGTCCTCAACTTTACCCAACATCAGTTAGTTACCCATCTTGAAAAACCTTTCTTACACCACTTGAACACACGATCCCCAACCCTATAGATATTTTCTATTTAACTTGTTTTTCTAAGACAGTATACTAAGATTCTGTCACAGTGATGTTTCTCATTGCAGTGTGTAGCTTTGTTTGATCAACAAGTTTTCTGATTGACATTTAGGAGAACTGACAAGATCTATGTGCTGTAACTTGAGAAAGAGTGCTATAACGTATCTAAATTTTTGAATGGATTATGGCAATGAATTTTTTTCTTTTATAGTGATACAGTAAGACTTATATGAGACATAGGGAAAGAAGCATTATTAAAGACAGAGGAGATTCTCACATAGCTAATGCCACTCCTAGACTTGCCTAAACAGGACATTCTTGCAAAGGCCATAAATATCTAGACTCGCATTTTTATCTAAAGGGTCTGCTTAACTCAATCTGTATGTAAGCCCAAGCATGCCAAAACCTACTGCCACCCAGGGTTGGACACTCTGACTACCCACATACTCAATACCCTGGATTCTTCTATGACTACTGGGGCCTGGCCATAATCAGGTAGGGCCACTTGACAAGGCATAATGAAAAAAATAAAACCAGAAACACAAAGGACTCAGATAAGAACTGTCACTTTCTTTTAGATGCCATGGAATGAATTTACCTAAAATAGTTTAATTTTCAAATATAAATTATAAGAGGATAGAGGTAAGGGATTTAATAGATCTTGGGATCACCCTCAAGAAACAACAGAATTTTATATATACAGCAAAGCAAAACAAAAAAAAACACCAAGAATTTTAGGCCAGCTGCACTAAATTAAAAATACTCAGGGATAGTTCTGAAACAGCAAAAATAGCACAACAGTTGGGTCTAAAAGACTTAGCTTCATTTTCTAGCATTTTTCCTTCCTGGTTACATGTACTCAAGCAAGTCATTTCACCTTGCCAAACCTCAAATTCTCCATTTATTACTTAGCACTATATAAATTAAGAGATGAAAATTTCCATGAACTTTTGGCTATTTTTCATCATACTTTGTTAACACTAAAGGTGTTGCTTGTTTTTAGTCAATTGCTTACCTTCAGTTCAACTCTGTCTGAAGCAGAATGCTCTAAAGAATGAAACAAAAAGCCATGACTTACTACAAATACTTTAGTTACATCTCCACTAGAGGCTGTATTATCACTAATACATGATACTAATTACATGATTACTCTCATTAATTACAGTGACTTCCTACATTTCTATAGCATTCTAACAAGAAAAAAAATGGAGCCTATTTTTCTTTTCTTTTTTTTTTTCTTTGAGACACAGTTTCACTTTGTTGCCCTTGGTAGAGTGCCGTGGCCTCATAGCTCACAGCAACCTCCAACTCCTGGGTTAGGCAATTCTCTTGCCTCAGCCTCCCGAGAGCTAAAAAAGGAGCCCTTTTATTTTTGATTATTACAAAGGACACAGAGATTGAGGCTCAATGGCGCAGGCTTGTATTCCCAGCGACTCAGTAGGTTGAGACAGGAAGATCACTTGAGCCCAGGAGTTCGAGGCTATGATACACTATGATTACACCTGTGAATAGCCACTGCATTCTAGCCTGGGCAATATAATGAGATCCCATCTTGAATAAAAAATAAATGAAGATTAAAAAGCAAACTGTTCAATCTAGTGGGAATGGGTCATTCAAAATAGCTGCTCCACAATTCTCTGAAATCTATAAAACATACAAACCTCATAAGCTTTTTATTTCATATGATATTTGCCAAGGCCAAATCTTCCATGAACGATTGTGTAACTTAGGCAAATGATAGTGAGACTTAAAGCCTACTTCTAGTTGGCCTTGTCATCTTGCATAACTTCACTTAGCACAGATATATTCCCCTGCTAAATATGGACAAAATAAGGTACACAGGTTGGAGTATTAACTGCACTCTACGAATGAATTTTCAGAATAGAAAAGAATATTTAAAAATTCACATAGATGAGAAAAAAGTAACTTCTAACTTGAAGCAACTATGAAAACTCCTTTTAAAAAACTGAGGTAATGTCTTACCTTTGCTACTTTGAGGAATGTTTATCATAATTTCAGGATCATTCTTCAAACTGAATGAATCACTTTTTCTTGGTGTTTTTGCCAGTTCTGAAGCTATAAACAAACCATGAAATATATTTAAAACCCTTTAGTTGACAACAGCACATGAAAAGAAAAACAGCCTTATTTCGTTTACATAATTTTTTTTTGAGACACAGTCTCACTGTTTCCCCAGGCTAGAGTGCCACGGGATCAGTCTAACTCATAGCAACCTCAAACTCCTAGGTTCAAGTGATTCCCCTGCCTCAGCCTTCTGAGTACCTGAGGGACCTGCCATAATGCCCAGCTAGGTTTTTCTATTTTTAGAAGAGACAGGGTCTCACTCTTGTTCAGACTGGGCTGGAACTCCTGAGCTCAAGGGATTCTCCCACCTTGGCCTCCCAGAGTGCTAGGATTATAGGCATGAGCCACCAGGCACAGCCATTTACATAAATTCTTTTTTTTTTTTTTTTTTTTTTTTTGAGGCCGAGTCTCAATGTGTCGCCCTTGGTAGAATGCCATGGTGTCACAGCTCACAGCAACCTCAAACTCCTGGGCTTAAGTGATTCTCTTGTCTCAGCCTCCCAGTAGCTGGGACTACAGGCACCCACCACAACACCTGGCTATTTTTTTGTTATTGTTGTCATTATTGTTTAGCAGGTCCCAGCTGGGTTTGAACCTGCTAGCCTTGGTGTATGTGGCCGGCGCCCTAACCATTGAGCTACAGGCGCTGAGCCTACATAAATTCTTTAAAAAATCCAAAACCTACTTTCACCGGAATGATTAATAAACCTAGTCATATTAAAAGTACTACTAGGCCAGGCACAGTGGCTCACTCTTGTAGTCCCAGCTACTTAGGAGGTTGAGGCACAAGGATTACTTGAGCCCATGAGTGTAAGGTTGCTGTGAGCTAGGCTGAGGCCAAGGAACTCGACCAAGGGTGACACAGTGAGACTCTGTCTCAAAAAAAAGAAAAAAAGAGTACTACTGTTTTCACCTTAATCAGCTGTCTTCTCTGCATCTTCAAATCTTCCTTCAATTGTCCATGTTTCTCAAAACAAAGAACATGGACATTGCTGCCTTCTCTAATTATCATACTCTCTTCTCGACTTTAACCACTTACATTCCTTCCATTTCTGACCATTTCTGCGGCACATCTTTGCAAGGGGGTAAGAAAGAAGGGCCAGAAAGTGGAAACTAAGATTAAGTAAAAACTATGCGTAGTTAAAATTACATTTTAAAATTTCTTACATCTTCCACAAAGTGTGGTAAACTTTATTTTGTATCTAAAGCTCTATAATACATAAAATAATGTATAAAATATAGTTATAGAACAGATGACAATTTCTACAATTGAGCAGATGAAACAGTGACTTTCTGTTTAGGGGTAATTTTATTTTATTTTATTTTATTTTTTGAGACAGAGCCTCAAGCTGTCACCCTGGATAGAGTGCCGTGGCATCACAGCTCCAATTCCTGGGTTCAAGCGAGTCACTTGCCTCCACCTCCCAAGTAGCTGGGACTACAGGCGCCTGCCACAATGCCTGGCCATTTATTTTGGTTGCAGCCATCATTGCTGTTTGGCGGGCCCGGGCTGGATTCGAACCCGCCAGCTCAGGTGTACGTGGCTGGCGCCTCAGCCCGTTGAGCCACAGGCGCCGAGCTGGTTTAGGGGTAATTTTAAATGAAAAATATAATCTTATCTCCCTTTTAATATTTTTTAATGGAGAAGATATAGTTGAATTTGCATAAGTTAAAGCTATTTTACTGGCTCCTAAACCCTTTCTAACCCTGCTTCCATTTTTATGCTCTAATCTTGAAACTATCCTACGATACTCAGGATAAGTTCCACAAATGCATTGGCTTCCTGTTTTTTCTTAAATTTCCTTGGTCAATTATATGATTCACTAGGGCTTTTTTTACTTAAATCTTCCCTTGATAGTATTCTTATTATTTGGGTCTTAAGACTATATGCCCATCACCTGGCTACTTTTGGCAGTTATTCCATCTCTTTCTCACTGTCCTCATGCTTCCCAACATGGGTTGCTGATCAACAAGATAGGGGGAAAAAACTCATATCAAAAAAAGCCACATTAAGTACAAAGAGACTTAGCTGAGATAATTTCAGTTTTCTATTTTTTTTTGTTGTAGAGACAGAGTCTCACTTTATCGCCTTCGGAAGAGTGCCGTGGCGTCCGTCACACAGCTCACAGCAACCTCCAACTCCTGGGCTTAGGCGATTCCCTTGCCTCAGCCTCCCGAGTAGCTGGGACCACAGGCACCCGCCACAACGCCTGGCTATTTTTGTTTTGCAGTTCAGCAGAGTTACCCCCTTTGGTAAATGGGGCCAGCACCCTACTCAATGAGCCACAGGCGCCGCTCTCAGTTTTCTACTGAAATAATAAAAAGTCTCTGATTTAGTAACTATTAAACTACATAGAAACAGGGAGAAAGAAAAGAACTGAATAGGAAAAAGAACAAGATAGTCATTCATATGAGCATATAGAGATAGGCAGATATTTGAATATTTCTTGGACGAATCAAACTCAACATGTCTAAAAAACCCTAAGAACAACGCCTAGTACAATTACTTTTCTCTGAAAATGCCTCTTCCTATTGTATTCCCTCTCCTATCTCAAGTACCTATCTATAAAGACATTAAGTCTAGAAATTACAACATCATCCTAGAATCCAGCTTCTTCACCCTACCCCATTCTTGACTGTAATTCATCACCTAATTCATCACCTCACTCTACTCTCACAGGTCCCACCTTCACTCTCGCTGTCACCACGTTCACCTGGACTCCTAAGTGTGGCTGGTTCACATTGCCAGCATGGGCATTCTAAGACACAATTCTAATCAAGTAACCCTTCTACTAAAAACCACCCATTGACTTCTCACTTTATCCATACATGGAATGTATACTCCTTTGCTTGATATACAGACCCTAGCCCTAACTTAACAAGTCCCATCTTTACTAGAATCCATTTTGCAGTTTGTGCTCCTACCATACCTTGGGACTTGCAGTTTCCTGAATGAATCATGCCTTTTCCTCTTGAATATCCTCATCTACTACTCTTCCAGACAGTTTCCCCTCCCTTCTCCCCTTTCATCTCTCCCTCCAACTTGAACTGAGTTTTTCTCTTTCACAACAGTTATCAAGTACCTAGATGTTTGCTTTTCCAGTTTTGTGATACTTTACTACTTGACACATGCTTATTCATCCCTCAATAACTGGCATTATCACCCATGAATCATTCCTTGTTTTACCTCAAAAGGATGCCCTTTTACTTCGGGAAACCACCATAGCTTGTATTCAACTCTAAAAAGCTTCTACAGAAGCTGTGTGTAGTAACAGTTACGGTTGCAACCTTTGAATTAAACAGGAGTGGAATCTAAACCCGGCTCTACTACCGCTCTGTAATATTGGACAAGGGACTCAACTTCTCTAGTTTCGGTCTCCACAGTCTCATCTAAATAGATGGTCAGGGATAGTGGCTGTGGTTCAGTGGGTAGGGCGCTGGCCCCATATACAGAGGGTGGCAGGTTCAAACCCAGCCCTGGCCGCACTGCAACAAAAAAATAGCCAGGCATTTGTGGTGGGCGCATGTAGTCCCAGCTACTTGGGAGGCTGAGGCAAGAGACCGGCCTGAGGTCCTTGACACCACAGCACTCTACCAAGGGTGATAAAGTTAGACTGTCTCTACAAAAAAAAGAAAAGAAAAGAAAAAAGGTATAAAATTTGTTATGTCTTTTCATTTTACTAATAATTCATCTCCATTGCATTTTACACAACAAACTAATCTGTGCCAAATTATAACTTCTCATCAATAAATTATCTGGCCTGTCTTACACACACACACACACACACACACACGCGCGCGCGCGCGCGCCATTATGAATATTTTGAGATACCCAAAAATCAAGAAATGTAAGAAACAAATGAAGTCCTCCCAGCAACCCTGAGAAGCCAAGCAAGTTAAAACTTGCATGGTGGATAAGAAAGGACACTATTGGCTGTGTTTCTTGAAAGTGAAATAATGGATGGCAATAGTCTCTCTCAAAACTTTTGTGGTGTGTGCGTATATACACACAGAAATAAGTCACTATGAAAATTTTATGTTTCTTGATTTTTCTGTATCTCAAAACTTTTGCAATAACCAATATATATTTATGTGTGTGTGTGTGTATATATATATTCAAAGATATTTATTTTACTTCACATACTTATATATATTTGTGGCAGTAAAACTTAAAAGTAACATCTCCCAAATCATCTCAAGCCAAGTACCTGGTAGCTACCATTATATTCTTTGCTCCTGTGACTTTTTTCCCTTTTTTTTCGAGATACAATCTCACTCTGTTGCCCCAGTCTAGAGTACCATGACACCAGCCTCGCTCACAGCAACCTTGAACCCTTAGGTTCAAGAAATTCTCCTGCCTTAGCCTCCCGAGTAGCTGAACTCCTGGCTAATTTTTCCTATCTTTAGTAGAGATGGGGTCTTGCTCTTGCTCATGCTGGTCTTGAACTTCTAAGCTCAAGCAATCCTTCAATCTCAGCCTCTCAGAGTGCTAGGATTACAGGTAGAAAATACTCAGTCTTATATTATGATTCTTTATGTCAGTAATTCAGTTTGGCAAATGATTAACTCATGTTCAGAAACACAGGTTTTGTAACCGCTTCCTTTATGTCATCAGTATCAACGCTTAACCAGTGTGATTTTTACATGACCTCAAATGTTTACACAGGTCATTGGCAAATGATTAAATAAAAAATGCACCACTTAAGAAATATACATAGTTTTTTGGCTCGGCGCCTGTGGCTTAAGTGGCTAAGGCGCCAGCCACGTACACCTGAGCTGGCGGGTTCCAATCCAGACCGGGCCTGCCAAACAACAATGACGACTGCAACCAAAAACTGGCGGGGCGTTGTGGCGGGCACCTGTGGTCCCAGCTACTTGGGAGGTGGAGGCAGGAGACTCGCTTGAGCCCAGGAGTTGGAGGTTGCTGGGAGCTGTGATGCCACAGCACTCTACCCAGGGTGACAGCTTGAGGTTCTGTCTCAAAAAAAAAAAGAAAGAAAGAAATATACATAGTTTTTTTTGTTTTTTGTTTTGGTTGGTTGGTTGCAGCCATCATTGTTGTTTGGCGGGCCTAGGTTGGATTCAAACCCGCCAGCTCAGGTGTATGTGGCTGGTGCCTTAGCCGCTTGAGATGCAGGCACCAAGCCACATGGTTTTTTTTTTCGTAGTTTTTGGCCGGGGCCAGGATTGAACCTGCCACCTCTGGTACATGGGGCCAGCACCCCACTCCTCTGAGCCACAGGCACCACTCTATACATGGGTTTTATAATTACAGATTATAAGTCCTCTTATAGAACCATTACATTTTACCAGATAGATAACTACTTGCTCTTGACTTTCTGGTATTACCAAACTTTTGTGTATTATGGATCTTCTTAATTTTCAAAGGGCTTTTGTGTATATTATTCCCTTCCCTTAAAGCTTTCAAAAATGGGCCAGGTACAGTGGCTCATGCCTGTAATCCTAGCACTCTGGGAGGCTGAGACAGGTAGAATGCTTGAGCTCAGGAGTTCAAGACCAACCATGGCAACAGCAAGACTTCATCTCTACTAAAAATAGAAAAATTAGCTGGGCATTGTGGTGAGCACCTGTAGTAGTCCCAGCTTCTTGGGAAGGTGAGGCATGAGGATCCCTTGAGCCCAGGAGTTTGAGGTTGCTGTGAGCTAGGCTGACTCCACAGCACTCTACCCAGGGTGACAGAGTCAGATTCTGTCTCCAAAAAAAAAAAAAGCTTTTAAAAATGACTTGTCAAACCACAAGATCCAATTCCAGTGTCATCTGAATTTTTTTTTTTTTTGAGACAGAGCCTCAAGCTGTCACCCTGGATAGAGTGCCGTGGCATCACAGCTCACAGCAACCTCCAATTCCTGGGCTCAAGCGAGTCTCTTGCCTCCGCCTCCCAAGTAGCTGGGACCACAGGCACCCGCCACAACGCCTGGCCATTTTTTGGTTGCAGCTGTCATTGTTTGGTGAGCTCAGGCTGGATTTGAACCCACCAGCTCAGGTGTACGTGGCTGGCGCCTTAGCCTGTTGAACCACAGGCGCTGAGCCTGAATTTGTTTTAAAGACTTAAACTAACAGTTTAATCCTAATGTTTTATGTAGTTTAGTTTTCTTTTTTTTTTTTTCCTTTGAGACAGGGTCTCGCTATGTCGCCCTTGATAGAGTACCATGGCATCACAGCTCACAGCAACCTCCAACTCTTGGGCTTAAGCAATTCTCTTGCCTCAGCCTCCCAAGTAGCTGGGACTACAGGTGCCTGCCCCGATGCCCAGTTGTTTTGGGCTTAAGCAATTCTCTTGCCTCAGCCTCCCAAGTAGCTGGGACTACAGGCGCCTGCCCCAATGCCCAGTTGTTTTTTGTTGTTGTTGTTGCAGTTGTCATTGTTTAGCTGGTCCAGGCTGGGTTAAAACCCACCACCCTCGGCGCATGTGGCCAGCGCCCTACTCACTGAGCTATGGGCACCATCTTAGTTTTCTTAAAATCACTAATTCAGGTGTAATTGGTATAGGTGGAAACTTCAGTAAGAAAAAACATTTCTAACAATATTTTTTGGTGGGAGTGGGGAGGAAGACAGGGTCTTGCTCTTTTGCTCTAGCTGGAGTGCAGTAGCAGCATCATGTTCTCTCATGGCCACCACAAACTCCTGGGCTCAACTGATCCTTCTGCCTCAGCCTTCCAAGTAGTTGGGACTTTAAACTACAACCATCATGCCTAGCTAATTTGTGTTTTTTGTAGAGATGGGGTCTCATTCTTGCTCAGGCTGGTCTTGAACTCCTGAGCTCAAGGAATCCTCTTTCTTTGGCCTCTCAAAGTGATAGGACTATAGGTGTCAGGCACTGCAACTGGCTGCATTCATAACAATTTTATGTAAATGTTTTCCATAATACAAACAACATTTTTCTAAACAAAGTGTAAAGCCATTATTTAATCACTTCAAAAAAAATCTCAAGTCATTCATTACTTCACAAAAATTTATTAAGAACCTAACCTAGGTATTTTGGGAAGAAGAAAGGAAAAATGAAGATGGGTTCCTACTATGAGAAGCTTATAATCTAGCTATGAACAAAAGACATATGAGCATGAAATAAAAAGAATTTTATATACAATTTAAAATGACATCATTCTCTTATTCTATCATCATTCACTAATTGTAGGTAATCTCTCATCATTTTTCTAGGAAATGCAATGGGATGATAATCATGGGGAA
>CAUYRH010061733.1:0-14286 GCA_963574655.1 Perodicticus potto
GGCATCACAGCTCACAGCAACCTCCAATTCCTGGGCTCAAGCGAGTCTCCTGCCTCTGCCTCCCAAGTAGCTGGGACTACAGGCGCCCGCCACAACGCCCGGCCATTTTTTGGTTACAGCCGTCATTGTTGTTTGGCAGGCTGAGCTGGATTCGAACCTGCCAGCTCAGGTGTACGTGGCTGGCGCCTTAGCCCGTTGAGCCACAGGTGCTGAGCCTTCTTTGTTTCTTGGTTGTCTCTTTTGTCCTGTGTTCTGCTCTCATAAGGTGAAAATAGATCCTCAACACCATAATATACCCAAACAACAAAGATTCAACTAGATTGAGTACATAACACAATTAATGTATCATTACAAACATTTTTACAAGATAGCAAGAAAAAATTTATAAAATACATGCTCGCACCAAGTCACAAAATAGGAATATGTGTTTTTAAGTTCTTGTAAGATCTTAAAAGACGTAAAGGAAAAACAACAGCTTGGTTAAATAGAATATGTTAACTGAAAATCCACTCTATGTATAATAAACTGCCACACCACAAGAGGATCACGTGGCTTTTCTGAGCACTTTGTGGGAGGAGTTAGCCTTTAGAAGGAAACAGTTTCATCTGATCTGCAGAGTGGAAGAGAGCAAGCCCGCAGTTTCTCTCTGTAGCACAAACTAAACAATTGCGCTGCGCCTTTCCTAGCAGACACAAAAGTATTCACTCACAGTCTGCCTTTATTAAATTCCTTGCTGACTTAGATCCCTGCAGTGGTGCTACAGGGACATAAAAACAAGCAAGCATGATTTCTTTATATAAAAGCATTTGGGGGAAATGAAGCAAATACTCTAAAACATCTGAAGAATTTCAGTTTTAGAAGTTAATTATAAACTATGTTAGATGCTGAAGAATTGAAAGTCAGACAATGACCCATATGGGTAGGTATCAGTCAGGAAAAGTTTCTTAAGATGATTCATGCTAGATTAATGATGTAATAGGAGGCAGCCCAGTTATTGAGACATAAAGTTGAGCAGAACCTTAAATTCAAACCAGCAAGACTTCTACCTTATCAAATCTTTTCCCTGAATCACATGAAATTTCAGAACACTGGAGATGAAAGGAACATTCTAAAAGTTTCTAGAGAAAAAAATCAGTTGATACATGAAAACTCTGGAATTAAAATGGCATCAGACTTCTCAACAATTCGGAAATCTAGAAAACTGCTAGAGAACTGCTTTCAAAATCGTGAAGGAAAATAGTCCATCCTAGAATTCTATACCCACCAAACTATCATTAAGTATAAGAGAAGAGTGATGATATTCAAGGGAAGCTGGCTTCTACATAAGCAGTGCAACTACACCGTGCTCTGTGCTGTGAAAAAGACCAAACGAGGCCACACAGACCAAATGAAACCACACAGACAGATGTAGACCAACCCCCATCTGCTGTAGACCTACAGTTCCAACTCCAAGTTCCATTGAATGCAACCTTAATGGAAGACCCCAAGTCACAAGTGCCCCATGGAGCTTGGCCTCAATCCCGTCTCAGAGAAAGCAGGAGATAATAAATGATGTAGTGGCATAATACACTAAGTTTTGAGGTAGTTTGTTATTTAGCCATAGCAATTGGAAGACTTGTTTAAATATACAGTCTGTTGACTACCTAAGGGACTGTAACAAACTGGTAAACATACATACAGAGGTAGTCAACATAAGGAACTTGGCCCAATGTACTGGTAGGTACATGTGGAGCATGTCTGGACTATGAAAATTAGGTCAATTTAAGGAGGGGATCAAGTATGGAGTTCAATTATTTTTTCAGTCTATGAATTGTGGTCCATCAAAATGAGGAAGTACAGCAAGGAAGAGAAAAGTTTTAAGGTAGGAAACCCAACAGTAGAAAGAGGCAAAAGGAATTACCAGGATGATAATTAGACCTGCAGGCCCGGAGGGCTGCTGGGCCAAATGGGAACAAGAGGGCATTAATTTCCTAGAAAGAACAGGCTGAGAAGGAAAAGAAGTGATAGAATACTTGCTACAGCCATTAATCCAATGAAGATTTGAATGTCATCTCTGTACCAGAAACTATTCTAGGTACTGGAGATATAATAAGCAACAAAATAGGCCAAGTGTCTATTCTCAGAAGATTGCATTTTGATCTTCTGAGAAGCGTGAGATACAATAAAGGGATATATTAACAAAGTTATAAATATATACACTGAGTTTTATATATTTACATCTGATATACTTGAATATTTTTAAAAGATATTTTTAATTTTTTAAAATATTAATATTAAAAATATCTTTTTAAAAGATATATTTATAAATATCTTTTAAAAAGATTTTTTTTTTTTTTTTACCCTTTATCACCCTCAGTAGAGTGCCATGGCGTCACACAGCTCACAGCAGCCTCCAACTCCTGGGCTTAGGCAATTCTCTTGCCTCAGCCTCCGGAGTAGCTAGGACTACAGGCGCCTGCCACAATGCCTGGCTATTTTTCTGTTTTTCCAGTTTGGCTGAGGCCGGGTTTGAATCCACCACCTTCGGTATAGGGGGTACGTGAGCCACAGGCACCACCTGATTTTTTTTTTTTTTTTTTTTTTTTGTAGAGAAAGAGTCTTACTTTATCGCCCTTGGTAGAGTGCTGTGGCATCACTGCTCACAGCAACTTCCAACTCCTCAGCCTCCCGAGTAGCTGGGACCACAGGTGCCCACCACAATGCCTGGTTATTTTTTTGTTGTTGTTGCAGTTTGGCTGGGGCTGGGTTTGAACCCGCAACCCTCAGTATATGGGGCTGGTGCCCTACTCACTGAGGCACAGGCACCGACTCTTTTAAAAGATATTTTTTAAACATAAAAAAGTTTTAACTGACACATGAAAACTAAGCAAACAGAAAACCAAGATAATTATTAACTCTGAAAAAAACAAAGTGGGTGTACTACAGATACACAGTACATTATGTGGCTAAGATGATAATAAACAGGTAACACATAAGATACGTTGTTTTAAGTGCTTTTTATATACAAGTTCACAGCCCCTTACCCTTTAAAGCCTTTGGGGACATATGTGTTTTTCAATTTAGTTTTTTCCCCAGATTTTAGACAGATAATGCAGGGCCTAAACTCATTATTACTCACCACCCCAAGTTGGGTCTGACAAGAATCCCATAATCAAAATGAAACTTCTATGGTAAAATGCATGAAAATTCGGATAAACAAACTTTAAATAGCTGTAGGTCAGTTTGGGCCAGCATTTGCCACCAAAAGTATTATGAAAGAATGCTCAATTTCAGAGCTTTTCGGATTTCAGAATTGTGAGTAAGAGAGTATGGACCAGAACTAACTTACTCAATTTGCACAACAAACCCATGAGATAGATTCTATCACACATATTCCTACTCGATGTGTCAAGAATTCAAAGAAAGTACAGAGAAGCTAAGTGGTCTTGCCCTTTTTGCTCCAAGTCACACTAATAAGACTTGCATAGTCAATAATAAATGCTGAACATTTTTTGTTTAGTAGGACTATTTGACTTTTGAAAATCGCACACACATACAGTCATTAAGTTTAGTAGGGATTATTTTATGTTCAAGATATTTGGGTAAGAAAAAAATTATGAAGAGTATGTATATAAGGCTACCATTAAAATGTAAATATGTGTGTGTGTGTGTGTAGCATGTAAATGGAGAGACTGTCTCTGGAAGACTACATTTCCAGAAGTGGAAACAGTGGTTGTCTCCAAGGAGAGGAGCTAGGGAACTGAACTAGAGGATAGGTGAGGAGAGAAAATTCACTTTCACTAGGGGTGATTTTCAAATTTTGTACCAAGTGATTGTATCCAAAATTAAAATTAAATTTAAAATTAGCCAGGAGTGGTGGCTCACGCTTGTAATCCTAGCACTCTGGAAGGCTGAGGCCGATGAGTTCCTTGAGGTCAAGTGAGAGCAGGAGGGAGACCTTGTCTCTACTTTAAAAGAAAAAAGAGAAGAAAAACTAAGCAGGAGTTGTGGTGGGTGCCTGTAGTCCCAGCTACTCAGTAGGCTGAGGCAAGAGGGTTCTTTGAGACTCTGTTTCAAAAAATTAAAAATAAATAAATAAATAAATTTAGAAATAGAAAAAGATTCCAAAATGTCAGTAGTGTTTAGTTAGCTCTGGATACTTAGATTTTATTTTGCTCTTTTTATTTTATTATGTATTTTTTATTGCCTCCAGCATTGTGAAGGCAACTTTTTTTTTTTTTTAGAGACAGAGTCTCACTTTATCGCCCTGGATAGAGTGCTGTGGCGTCACAGCTCACAGCAACCTCCAACTCCTGGGCTTAAGCGATTCTCCTGCCTCAGCCTCCCGAGCAGCTGGGCCTACAGGCGCCCGCCAGAATGCCCGGCTATTTTTTTGTTGCAGTTTGGCTGGGACCAGGTTTGAACCTGTCACCCTCGGCATATGGGGCTGGCGCCCTACTCACTGAGCCACAGATACCACCCTATTTTGCTCTTTTTAATGTTTTCTAGATTTTCTATAATAAACATGTATTGGTTGTAGAAGCAGGAACAAACCCCTTTGTTTAAGTAGCATATCCTTTACTCAACTATATTTTTCCTACTTATTTGGCATTTAGGATTTTATGACTATGTTATCAGTGATTCTATAAGGTCTTCAGAGTCTGAAGGTTCCTGGGCTAATAAAACAAAAGCTCATGTGTTATTCTCCTAATCCATCGTGGGAAGTACATAATACATTATAAACCGGGACTCACACTTGTTGCCCCAAATAATTTATTTTTGCATGGAAGCCCTGTTTATCCAGTTGGAATTATAAAAGCTATTTGAAGGTAAAGCTGATTACCTCATGGAAGAGCTTTCGGGGATGCAGAAAAAAACAGAAAACATACTGCCCATAATTAAATTTAAGCTATTTTTCAAACCGATAGCAAACTCTTTTCCCAGACCTCTGTCCTCCACCACCGTTAATCTAACCCACTTTTATAAGATGCAAGCGTCAACTCCAAAGTGCTAGTAAATGATTGTTCGCTATGCAAATGAGAGTTTTGACAAGCAAATATGAGCTTGGAAAAGTTCCCAGTACATTCCCTGTGAAAATTCAGATTTATGTGAAGGAAAAAAAAAAAAAAACCCAACAGAACAAGGTAATGAGTCAGAAACTATTTCTTGGGACAGAAGCAAAGGCTGTCCTTTTGAAACCTTTCCCCTTAAATATAGAGCTGGGTTTAGGGATGGGCTTCCTTGAGTCGGTAGTATTTAGCCTCTTTCCTGAAACTGAAGGGTTACCAGGGAGCTATGTCCTTAAAAGACCCAGGCAGCAGGCAGGATGAGGTCAGCGCACTCCGCGTGACAGCGGGAACAGCCTCTGCAGGAAGGAATTGGAACAAAGAAGGGGGGTGGGCGCAGGTGTGGAGCCACAGGCGTGAGGGCGGCAGGTGCAAAAGCTCAATAAGAAAAGTGGTATGCAGCAAGGATACCCAAGAAACTAAAACTGGGAGAAAAGAAGGAAAAATCAAGAGACAAAGGGAAAGGAGGAAACATCAACAAGAGGATGGAAAAACTAATTTTTTAAGCACATGATAAAATAGTACTGAGATGGGGCGATATTAAAACAAACGTGTGAAAATGACCCAACAATAGAAGACAGAGGAAAAAGGCAATTTAGACCCCCCTGCCGATCAATGCTTTTTACAAACAAAAAGGAATCGCCAAACAGAGTCAGCTCGAACACAAAACTAAAAATGCACCTCACAGTTAAAGTACTCCGATTAATTTTCTTCGGTGGATTTCCGTATTCAGCTGGTTGTTCTGGAATCGCGTGATAACACAGCATGAAAGCAGAGATACCACCTCACTGTTAGTGGGAACAGGCGGTATCTGACCCTGAGTGTATCTCTTCTCACAGAGAGAGGATTACCAAGGGGAGATACGATGAATTTCATGCTTGCAATCACAAGAAAAACAAA
Organism: Perodicticus potto; assembly: GCA_963574655.1. Lineage (NCBI taxonomy): Eukaryota > Metazoa > Chordata > Mammalia > Primates > Lorisidae > Perodicticus > Perodicticus potto. Next base: position 5,946 of record CAUYRH010061733.1, read on the forward strand.
AAGCAAAAAACCTGCAGTATTAAAATCCTTAACGGTAATATGGCAAAAAGCCACAAGATGGTGATGGTACATCCTGAAAAGATCTCGAGCTGCAAAATGAGATCACACACACACATGCACCTTTAACAATTTTTGTTAGTAAATGGATGCTTAAAAAATTTTTGTTTTTTTTGGCTCGGTGCCTGTGGCTCAATGGTCTAAGGCGCCAGCCACGTACACCTGAGCTAGCGGGTTCGAATCCAGCCCGGCCCGCCAAACAACAATGGTGGCTGCAACCAAAAAAAAAAAAAAAATGGCCGGGCATTGTGGCGGGTGCCTGTAGTCCCAGCTACTTGGGAAACAGAGGTAGGAGACTCGCTTGAGCCTAGGAATTGGAGGTTGCTGTGAGCTGAGATGCCACAGCACTCTATCTAGGGTGACAGTTTGAGGCTTTGTCTCAAAAAAAAAGAAAACAAAATAAAAAAATTTTGTTTTTGTTTAGCTAGAAATTTGTGTGTGATCTGAAGGAGAGAAGAGAAAATTTGAAGAATATTAGTAAATATTAATAGTAATCAAAACATTCTTATAACACAATCAAGCAGTGTTTATCCATTTGGTTTCTCTTTTTTTCCCAATTAAAAACAACAAAGTAGTGTGTGTGTATATATATATATATATATTAGAGACAGAGTCTCACTTTATCACCTTCGGTAGAGTGCTGTGGTGTCACAGCTCACAGCAACCTCCAACTCCTGGGCTTAGGTGATTCTCTTGCCTTTGCCTCCCGAATAGCTGGGACTATAGGCATCCACCGCAATGTTCAGCTATTTTTTTGTTGCAGTTTGTCCGGGGCCAGTTTTGAACCCACCACCCTCAGTATCTGGGACCAGCACCCTACCCACTGAGCCACAGGTGCCGCCCATCAAAGCAATATTTTTAAGACTAGAAAACACCAAGGAAATATTTTTAGCTAGAAGCCATCTGATTTTTAACCTCTGCTGATAAGGTGATATATTTAAATAAAGGAACTCTTAACCTTTTTAAGACACTTTAAAATTTTTTCTTGGCCCTATAAGATGAAATTTCCCTAAAGAGTCCAGGGAAGTTTTTATTTCCTTGACTGCAATTTTTTTCCTTACTCACTAAGGAAATGACAGGCAGAGTTAATCCCTTAATTTAAATGGGTGTGGCATTTTAGGTTAATAGTGATTCATACTGTTGTATAGGTGAGTTTAACTTTCAGACGCGCAGGCACACATGTACACGGTTTTTATCTATTACTTAACAGAATCGAAAGTTTGAGGACTGCGGCCAGGAGCAGAGATTCAAGTAGCCCTGAAGACAAGTTCTTCAGCATCAGCTAGATTCTTAAAAACAAACTTATTTCTAAATATTGATCTGAAGCTGATAATATGCATCAAAAATGTGATAAAAATATTCTTACCCTTGATTCTGTAATTGTGTACCACAGAATTTACCTGAGGGAAGTAGACTCACGTAATGATCACAAGAGAGTTTATTGTAATATTATAGTACAGAAAAATATTGGATACAACATAGTAGGGAGTTGATTAAATTAATTATCAGATGTCTATAAACTGAAATTGTATGTGATTATTTAAATTATGGCTTTCAGGACATTCTTGTGTTTTTTTGTTTTTTTTTTTTGAGACAGAGTCTCACCATGTCACCCTCAGTAGAGTGCCACGGTGTCACAGCAACCTCTAACTCTTGGGCTTAAGTGATTCTCTTGCCTCAGTCTCGGGCGTACCTGGGACTACAGGCACTTGCCACAATGCCTGGTTATTTTTAGCGATGGGGGTCTAAAAATTGCTCAGGCTGGTCTTGAACCCAGCTCAGGCAATCCACCCACCTCGGCCTCCCAGAGTGCTAGAGAAACTTGTTTTTTGTTTTTTAACTTGATATTTATAATAGCCAGAAATTGGAACCAATCAAAATACCCATGAAAAGAAAATTGTTCCAACAGGCTGAGCATGATAGCTCGTGCCTGTAATTCCAGCACTTTGGGAGATGGAGACAGGAGTCTTGCTTGAGGCCAGGAGTTATAGACCAACTTGTGCAATATAGTGAGACCTCATCGCTACAAAAATAGAAAAGAGAAAAATTAGCTGGGCATGGTAGCACACGCCTGTAGTCCCAGTTACTCAAGAGGCTGAGAGAGAAGGATCATTTGTTCTCAGGAGTCTGAAGGTGCAGTGAGCTATGCATTTTAGCCCCAGCATCAGAGCGAGACTTTGCCTGGGGTGGGGGAGGGGCAAAAGACTAAAAAAAGAAAATTGAATGTCTTCTATGTTTTTGTAAGAATATATCTAAATATGCAGAAAATGTCTAGGAGGATGTATCCTGATGTGCTAGTAAGCTAGTAAAAGTTTAACAACTAATTCTCCAGGGGGGAAAAAAGTCCTGATATGAGGTATTTGCCAATTTTATTGTGTAAATACTCCCGCCATGGCTGATCTCAAGCTATCAGTATATAGCTATTGCACACACATTTGGGGAGAGATGAACACAATCAACTTGAACAAGCCAGCGCAAGTAGGCTCTGGTACATTTCTTATATCTCTGCGAGGTGAGATTATGGGAAGACTTTTTTTTCTTTTGAGACAGAGTCTCACTCTGTTGCCTAGGTGGAGGGCCGTGGCATCACAGCTCACAGCAACGTCAAACTCTTGGGCTCCAGCGATCCTTTTCCTTCAGCCTCCTGAGTAGCTAGGACTACAGGTGCCCACCACAATACCAAAACGTATATGGTGGCTGTAGCTGAATAATAGAATTCTGGGTGATTTTTATTTTTTGTTTTACTTTTTCATATTTTTCATGTTTTCTACAAATGCTTTTATAATTATGCAATGATTGTGTAATCAGAAAAGGCATCATTACACACAAAATACTGCCTTAGCCCTGCTGACACTGCTTAGAAAGCAATTTCTTCCCTTTTGGACTGTTATTACTATAATCAAAGCATGTAGAATTATCTTAAAATGCAGAAAAATGAATTCATATTTTTCCTTCTCTCAAAGGGAAAGTGGGGAATTAGTTTTTACTTATGTGAGCTAAGATCTTAGAATAATAGAATTTCTCAAACCCTAATCTTATCAGCTACTGCCATAGCCCCTACTCTAATTTTTGCTCAGATTGTTACAAGAGTCCTTTACTCTCTCTCTTTCCATTTCTCTTCTCAGTACAGTTCATAATGTAATCAAAAAGATTTAGAGAGCTCCAAGTACATGTTGTCATAAGATTAATCATCCTAAAATATGGCTTTCCTTTTCATTATCCTCAAAAATCTTTACTAGCAGGTTGCAAAAGAGTGCTTACAGTACAATGCCATTTTTGTAATATTTATATAAACATATTACCATATATACAGAAAAAATTCTGGAAGAATATATTCTAAATTGTTAGCAAAGCTTTCCTCTGGGATTATAATGGGATGATAGGGGAATTTTAAATTCTAACTTCTACGTTTCTAAACTGTTTTAAGAAAAGCCAGATTATTTTTTATAATGCGAAAAGAAATTAAAGTGAGGAGGGGGCTCGGCGCCTGTGGCTCAACAGGCTAAGGCGCCAGCCATGTACACCTGAGCTGGTGGGTTCAAATCCAGCCCCGGCGGCCAAACAACAATGACGGCTGCAACCAAAAAATGGCCGGGCGTTGTGGCAGGCGCCTGTAGTCCCAGCTACTTGGGAGGCGGAGACAAGAGACTCGCTTGAGCCCAGGAATTGGAGGTTGCTATGAGCTGTGATGTCACAGCACTCTATCCAGGGTGACAGCTTGAGGCTCTGTCTCAAAAAAAGAAAAAAAAAAAAGTGAGGAGGGATCATATGATTTGAGAGACTAAGAAAAATAAAAATTCTTTATCAAATTTCTCCTGCCCAGAGGATGAAATCTAAACTTCTCTCCTTCAAAATCTACCTTTTCAATAAAACCCACCAGTCACCTCTATTCTACTCGCAGATCACTTACTTTTCTGAATTTCTATAGTGCATCCTGTCATTTTTTTCTTTACATTTTATTGCACATTGGGTCACAGCATTACTTAAACTGTTTCACAATTAATTTACATATACTTTTTTTTTTTTTGAGACAGAGCCTCAAGCTGTCACCCTGGATAGAATGCTGTGGCATCACAGCTTGCAGCAACCTCCAATTCCTGGGCTTAAGTGAGTCTCCTGCCTCCACCTCCCAAGTAGCTGGGACTACAGGCGCCCGCCACAATGCCCGGCCATTTTTTTTTGGTTGCAGCCGTCATTGTTGTTGGCGGCCCGGGCAGGATTTGAACCCGCCAGCTCAGGTGTACGTGGCTGGCGCCTTAGCCCGTTGAGCCACAGGTGCTGAGCCTAATTTACATATACTTAATGCTAGGGTTTATATTTTTTCTTTATGTCCTCCCAAAGAGCCTAAACAATTCCTGGCCCATAGTGGATCGTAACTAAATGTTTATTAAGTTGGTTTTAAATACAACATCTAAAGAAATTGAAGAGACCATAAATATCTTAGAGATACCCACAGAGAAAATCTACTAGGAAGAAAATAAAGAATAAAATGGTCTGGGAGGTTAAGGCAGGTGGATTGCCTGAGCTCATGGGTTCGAGATCAGCCTGAGCAAAGAGCAAGACTCCCATCTCTAAAAATAGCCAGGCGTTGTGGTGGGCACCTGTAGTCCCAACTGCTTGGGAGGCTTAGGCAAGAGGATTACTTGAGCCCAAGAGTTTGAGGTTGCTGTGAGCCAATACACTATGGCATTCTATGGAGGGCGACAAGTGAGACTCTGTCTCAAATAAACAAACAAACAAGAATAAAAAGGGAACTTAAAAATGTATATAAAGAAGGAAAGCAGGAAAAAAAGAAAAGATAGAAATATTTGAGAGTTAAGATACTTTATTAATTTCCTGTAGCTGTTGTAACGAACTATGATAAATGTGGCAGCTTGAAACAGCAAATATTTACTCTTTCTCACTTCTGGAGGCTAGAAGTAAGTTCATCAATCTCAGTGAGTCAAATAAAGGCATCGGCAGAGCTGTGATCCTTCCAGAGGCCGTAGGGAAAACCCATTCCATGGTTTCTGGGTGCTGGTTGGCTTGGGGCAACATCACCCAATTCTCTGTGTCTCTGGTCAAATTGTTTCTCCTCCTCTCTCCAATCTCCCTTTACCCCTCTCTTCTAAGGGTGCATGTAACTGCATTCAAGGCCCATCAAATAATCCAGAAAAATTACCCCATTTCAAAATCCTTAATTTAATCACATCTGCAACATCCTTTTTTGCCATATAAGATAATGTTATCAAGCAAATGGTGTGTATGGAAACCAATACCATGGCACCAGTTTTTGAGAAAAGAAAGGCTTTATTGTAAGACCACCCACCAAGGAGACAGCAGTGGGCTCAATCTTTCTCCCCAGTTTGGGATGTGGGAAAAGCTTCTGTACTCAGAGGGCGAGGGAAAGGATTTTGGAATGTTGGCTTAGCAGGCTCAGATTAGCGGGCTTCAAGTTTGGCCATTTATGGAAAGATATGTTGAGGTGGATTTTTTTTTTTTTTTTTGTAGAGACAGAGTCTCACTTTATCGCCCTTGGTAGAGTGCCGTGGCATCACAGCTCACAGCAACCTCCAACTCCTGGGCCTAGGCGATTCTCCTGCCTCAGTCTCCCAAGCAGCTGGGACTATAGGCGCCTGCCACAACACCTGGCTATTTTTTGTTGCAGTTAGGCCAGGGCCAGGTTTGAACCCGCCACCCTCGGTATATGGGGCCAGCACCCTACTCACTGAGCCACAGGCACCGTCCGTTGAGGTGGATTTTAACCTTGGATTTTCCAATTATACAGACACCTTGCTCCTGAAAGAATTCTGGGATTCAGGTTCTAGTCATGGTCTAATTGTCTTGGTTCCCAGGGGAAATTGTTGGTTTTAAGAGTTGTTAGTTGTTGGGTGTGCCCGGGGCTCAAAGGAGTAGGGCGCCAGCCCCATATGCCGGAGGTGGAGGGTTCAAACCTGGCCCGGCCAAAAACTGCAAAATAAATAAATAAATAAAATAATTAAAAAAAAAAAAAAAAAAGAGTTGCTAGTTGTTAAGCTCCTTTTTTTTTTGAGACAGAGTCTCACTATGTCACTCTTGGTAGAATGCCATTGCATCACAGCTCACAGCAACCTCAAACTCTTGGGCTCAAGATTCTCTTACCTCAGCCTCCCAAATAACTGGGACTACAGGCACCCACCACAATGCCTGGCTATTTTTGTTATTGTTGTTGTTGTTGTTATTGTTGTTTAGCAGGCCGGGCCAGGTTCAAACCTACCAGCCCTAGTGCATGTGGCCAGTGCCCTAACCACTGAGCTACAGGTACCGAGCCATTGTTAGCTTTTTCTGTTGTGTGTGCCTGGGCTACCTGACTTGCAGTTTGGGGCCTAGTTATACCTACATGGTAACTCAACATTTTGTTATCATCAAAGAAGGCCCAGTTTGGGCTGGGCCCTCAGTTACAGTAACATGCACAGATTCCAGGGATTGGGATGTGGACATCTCTTGGGGGGCCCATAATTCATCCTTCTATAAATAATTGCCAGTAGAAGTTTCTATTAGTGCTCAGGAAAGCTTCATGGTCCCCAGTCATTTTTTCTTCACTCAGTTCTTCCAATTTCAAGGCATGATACATAAAGAGAGTCTTAAAATTCTTTACACTGCCAACTCTAATAACTTGAGTGGCATTGTCTATCAGGCTACTAGGGAAGAACATAAGTCTAATAGCAGTAGGATCAAGCATGAGGAAAACTCCAACAGTCTGTTAATTTTGGCTACTAAACACCAACAAGCTTAGTAGGACAGTCTAGGCAAGCAAAGGACTCTGAGATAAATTTGGTGAAATCATTGATTGCACATCTTTGGCGCTATTATCTTAAGAACTATAAGAAGGTGATACAAGGGAGTTGGAAAACACCTCTAGGTCAAAGTGTTTACAGTCTAATGATTCCTTTTGCGCTGAAGAATTAAATAAAGAAAAAAAATACAACATACTAGCCTAGAGTTTCAATAATGCCCTACTGTGGAACAGATTATGTGAATTCAGGCTAAGACCAACACAAAAGAAACAAGTCGGTCTCCTATTATAGTTACATAATTCCTACAGGCAGTGGGAAATTGGGGCTATCTCTCTGTAGATAAAAATATGACTTTTTTTCCAACATGTAAACTAATACCTATATTGTAGGGAAAATGAGAAAATGTCAATATTTCATGACTCGAAAAGTTAGAGTGGTATGCCATTTAGGCAGGATAAAAATACAGGATTCCAGAGGTAAAAAAGAATTTCTGTTTAGAATAGATTTTATCTCTTAGTATACAAACACAGCCCATGGCTTCATGTTGGAAAAAAGACAAACATCTTTACTTGCGTGTCCTTCTGATAAGAAAAGTAAACATTTTTCTCTTTCAAGAGGTAGGAAATTTAAATCTCATGCCAGAAAGGACTACTAGCAAGTTCAATTGTTTTCAAGAGTATATTACATAAATAAAAATTAATATAAAATATATAAATCTGTATATTTCAATTTGACAATTTGACAAACATGTATAGAGTTTCTACTGTGGTCAAGGCCTCTAGGGCATAAAGAGATGAAAAAGAAGTGGTAGCAGCCTACAGGGAACTAGTTTCTGGTTTCCCAGGAATAGTAATTAGAATATACTCATAAGTCAGAAAAGCTGACTTTTCTGACACCTACAGAGTTCTACAAGGGTCCAGAATTGGGAAGATTGGCAAAGGCTGGAGGAGACAGCACGTGAAGTATACCTTGAAAGATGTATAGGACTTGACCTTGGGGATGCAGTGGGAAAATGGACCAGGTGGAAGAATATGGCACAGAGGTAGAACAGCTTGGGGGACCCTTGAGGAAAGCGAATAATCTATTCTTCCAAGGCTCTGGGGTTTATATAGATTTTGGAGATTTGAAGTACCTTCCTATGAGAAAATATCCAGGGGAAAGTTAAGGGCAACTGAGGTCTCATTTAAACTAACCTAGCAAGATTAAGAAAAGTTCTTGGGTGGCGCCTGTGGCTCAAAGGAGTAGGGTGCCGGCCCCATATACTGGAGGTGGCAGGTTCAAACCCAGCCCCGGCCAAAAACTGCAAAAAAAAAAAAAAAAAAAAAAAGAAGGAAAGAAATAAAAATTATGATAGGAAGAGGAACCTTTTTATATAGGCTAAAATTATGAGGCTCGGCGCCTGTGGCTCAACGGGCTAAGGCGCCAGCCACGTACACCTGAGCTGGCGGGTTCGAATCCAGCCCCCGGGCCTGCCAAATAACAATGACGGCTGCAACCAAAAAATGGCTGGGTGTTGTGGCGGGCACCTG